>PVKM010005659.1:0-47001 GCA_004027735.1 Carollia perspicillata
GTTCCCCAGGGCAATCAGGCCTAAGAAAGAATACATAAAATCCTGTGAAACCAGCTTTGCTAAGAATGTCCTCAGTTTTCTGATAAGGGTACAAGCATGAAATGAGTTTGTTTCCCAAAGTTTTATGGTCCTTTAGCTAACTGACCGACTCAAAATAAGCCCTGATAGTTCTTCAAATGTTATGTACTATTTGATCATTACTGCCTGACAATGATGAATGAAGACCTTCCTTGAGGTAATGCTCCCAGAAAAGCAATAAAAGCCTGTCCAGGCAAGGGTTGGAGCACTCGCTCACTCAGGGAGTGGCCATGCCGTTCCTTTTTCTCCACAGGGCTTCTGCAGTCCATGTGAATTTGTTCATCAAATCCACAACACCACGGACACCACTGGTCAGAGTCTACATCACCGCTCCACCCAGTACCCCTTTCCCTCCAGCTATACCCCCCACCTTAGTTCAACGTCCATGGGTTGTGCATATAAGGTCTTTGGCCTCTCCATTTCCTATACTACTCTTAACATCCCTCTGTCTGTTTTGTACCTGCACCTTCCCCCGCCCCGTTCTCTCCCTTCCCCCTCCCAGGTGAAAACTCTCCAATGATCTCCATACCTACAATTCTGTTCCTATTCTGGTTGTTTGCTTAGTTTGTTTTGTTTTGTTTAGATTTGGTTGCTGATAGTTGTGCATTTGTTGCCTTTATAATGTTCACAGTTTTGATCTTTTTTTTTTTAAGATTTTATTTATATTCAGAGAGAGGGGAAGGGAAGGGAAAAAAAGAGGGAGAAACATCACTGTGTGGTTGCTTCTTACATGCCCAGCAACCCACCACGCATGTGCCTTCACAGGGAATCGAACTGAGATCCTTCGGTTCCCTGGCCGGCAATCAATCCACTGAGTCACTCTACCCAGAGTTCTTCTTTTTCTTAAATAAGTCCCTTTAACATTTCATGTAATAATGGCTTGATAATGGCGAACTCCTTTAGCTGTACCTTGTCTGGGAAGCACTTTAATACTCTTCCATTCTAAATGATAGCTTTGCTGGATAGATTAATCTAAGTTGTAGGTCCTTGCTTTTCATTACTTTGAATATTTTTTGCCAGTCTGTTATTGCCTGCAAAGTTGCTTTTGAAAAATCAGCTGACAGTCTTATGGGAACTCCTTTGTAGGTAACTCTCTGCTTTTTTCTTGCTGCTTTTATGTTTCTCTCTTTATCTTTGACCTTTGGCATTTTAATTATGATGTGTCTTCGTGTGGTCCTCTTTGGGTCCAACTTGTTTGGGTCTTTCTGTGCTTCCTGGACATGTCTATTTCCTTCGCCACATTAGGGAAGTTTTCTTTCCCCAATTTCTTTTTCTTCCTTTACCCCTTCTGGCATCCCTGTGATATGGATACTGGCATATTTCGTAATGTCCCAGAATCTTCTTATAACACCCTTGTTTCTTTTAAATTCTTGTTTCTCCTTTCTGTTCTGGTTGAATGTTTATTTCTTCCTTATGTTCCAAATCATTAGTTTGAATCCTGGCTTCCTTCCCTACACTGTTGGTTTCTTGTAGATTTTAATTTCACATAGTATAAACTTCACTTCTTTATTTATGTTGTTGCCATACTCAATGAGTTCTTTGAGCATCCTGATCATCAGTGTTTTGAACTCTGTAACTGATAGGTTGGTTATCTCCATTTCATTTAGTTCTTTTCCTGGAGTTTTGTTCTATTCTTTTATTTGGGCAATATTTCTTTGTGTCCTCAATTTGGTAGCCTTCCTGTGTTTGTTTCTCTGTATTAGGCAGAGTTGCTTTGACTCCCTGTAAAAGGCACCTGTAAATTCTGTGAGGCGAAGCCTTAGATAATCACCAGGGTGGGGCAATCTGTTTCATGGCTTTGTGGTTCTCTGTGGAGGGAGGTCTCAGAGAGGGGACTGTGCCACTACCTGGTTCCGGGGGTTTGCCTGGCACTCACCTCATTTCCAGGTACTTGACCCACTGCCCATATGTGATTGGTACCCTTCCATCTGTTACCCTGGTATTGAATCACAGAGTGGGTAGGTTTGCATATGTCTTAAGACCATGTGGGCCCTTTAAGCAGAGTTTCCTGAAAATCTGGCAGTTTTTTCCATAGCCTCACCCCCTACGGGTTTTTACAGTCAGAAGATATGGGGATTTATCTTCCTGGGACTGAAACCCTAGGCTGTATGGTCTGACCTGGGGCTGGGATCGCTCACTCCCAAGGAATCCCTCCTGATTTTTATCTACCACACGTGAATGTGGGACCACCTGGGCCTGTTCAACTGTCACCACCACCGCCGCCACCTCTCCGCACCACACCATGTCTCCTCACCTCTCTGCCCCTCCTACCCATTTGAATGAATGTGGATCCTTTAAGTCCTTGGTTGTTGGACTTCCATACAGTTCTATTTTCTAACAGTTCTTGGTGTTATTGGTTTTGATATTTAGTTGTAATTTTTGGGGGGGTTGCACCAGGAGGTGAAGTATGTCTACCTATACCTCCATCTTCACTCTTATAGGCTGTATTAGGTAATTTTATACAGACTCGTACTTTGCTGTACGATATAGTGGGTGTTTTTCATGGATTGTTCACTTCTTCCCCTCTTGATTTAAATTCCCTCTCTTATACTTCAGACTCACTCACAAGACTAAACTCAGCAAAAAATTACTTGTATAGTTTTTTCTGAAAGGTCACAGTAGTCAAGCAACAGGAAATGTCAGCTCAAGAAACAGAGATGACTGGGCAGGGCAGACAAAGAAGGAATTACTAGATTTTTAATAATAGCTACAAAGTTTCACTATGAAGTGACAAAAACTGACAGCATGAGGCAAACTCACATACCATTTAACAGAGATTACCAAGTATTATGGAGCAATGAAGTATAAAATTATGTTTAAGAAATAATATATATATCCCTGGCTGGTGTGGCTCAGTGGACTGACTGCCAGCATGCAAACCAAAGGTTGCTGGTTCGATTCCCAGTCAGGGTACATGCCTGGGTTTCGGGGCCAGGTGCCCAGTAAGAGGCACAAGAGAAGCAACCCCACACTGATATTTGTTTCCCTGTCTTTCTCCCTCCCTTCCCTCTTTCTAAAAGTAAATAAATAAATAAATAAATATTCTTTAAAAAGAATATATATAAAATAACACTAGAATTCTGACTAAATTTACTGAGTGAACAATTCAGTGAATATGTAAATAAGTTTCCTCAATTTTTTAAATATTAAAAACACCATTTTACATTTTAATATTCCAGACTATAATAAACTGTTGTAAATCTTTCTTCATAGATACATGCAAAATTATTTCTCTTGGGAATTTTTCCCCATATATTTTAAATTTCTAACCTGCAAAGAGGGTTTTACCAGTCAGCATTTCAGCAAAGATGCAGCCTGCAGCCCACATGTCAATGGCTTTAGTATAATTATTAGGAGAAAGTAAAAGGCGTGGAGATCTGTACCATTTAGTAACCAATCCTTCAGAAAGATGACCCTGCAAAAGAAACAAAGACATACTTTAATTTTTTACTATAGCTGAAGAACGGTACATAAAACTTGATTTATTAAAGAATCCTTGGTCTACAAAAAAAAAAAAAAAAAACCATGAAAACATGTAATTGTTAAATCTTAAAACAATACTGTGGAGTTCTAGGCCTATTTTCAAGGCTCTTGCAATTCTGAGGTTAAACTCCCCTAGGGTATACCACCTGTAAGATGATGCTCACATCATCTTATGATGCTTACCAAAATATACTATAATTCTAGGCCATACACTCAAAAACATGTTTCAGAATAGGAGCCATTTTTCACTGTAAGTCTTATTAATTAATTAAGAAGCAGGTATGCTTCAAATCAATGAAAGGTAGGACAGAGCACCAGAGGTGCTACTTATAAACCATCACCAACCTCCTTACTGACAACCCCGGGGACCAGGCTCTACTACACAACCCGTTTGTAATCAACTGTACCACTTTACGTTTACAAAGCATTTGACAAAAACGGTTATACATATATTGCCTTATTTCATCCTCAAAATAACCCTGAGAAATTGTGATGGTAGATATTAATTCCATCTGCAGGCGTAATAACAGAGATAAGGAATCTGCCTAAAAGTCATATAGCTCAGATGGATGTAGAAATGGAATTCAATTTTAGATAGTGTAACTATGGTTCAGTTGTTCAGTGTTCTCTCCACAATACTTCATAGTTACCCATAAAGAGGGTGTGGTCATCCATTTCATTTTAATACTCAATATCTATGTTACTGTTGTTTTTTTTTTTAATTAAGTTATACTTAACACAAGATGATACATGAATGAAAAGATTTTAGACACATGCTATGGGAGTCAAGCAAGCAGGACTCCTAGGGACACTTTATAACCAAAACAACTCCACTTTTATATTTTAAACATCAGAGTTCTGCACATCATTTCATTTGAAAACTAAAAGACTAGGGTTTGACTTGGAAAATATTAACTTCTTGTACAAAAGCACGTTACCTAAGGCAAAGCTACTATGAATTCTTTTGGCTAGTATTACTGCCTATTTTACAGAGTCAAAGAAACAAAAGACCTAAAATTTGAAATAGCATCTTCTTACCTTTAGGTAAGACCACTTGTGCCCTAAATACAGAAGAATGTATTTTACTTTCAAATAAGGGAGAATTTCAATTATAATAAATAACCATACACTTTTAGGAATTTGTATTTAATTAGAAACCAACTCAATCTTCATTTCAAACACAGGAGATTGTGAATGAAAGATCTCTATCAGAAGAAAAGGCACTGTGTAAAGTTTAATACAACTTGAAATTCTGCTACCAATATGTAAAGGAAATACGAAAGTACCTATTTTTAATGATGTACAAATAAAGGTCTGTCTCAGCTGGCTTTCCACGTACCTTATGGGAATAATGGGGATCCATGATCCGCGCAAGACCAAAGTCACCTATCTTCAGCACCAAGTCTTCAGTGTTAATGAAAAGATTAGCTGGTTTGAGATCTCTGTGCAGTACGTTTGCAGAGTGAATATATTTGAGCCCACGTAGCAGCTGATACATGAAAAGCCGGGCATGCTCCTCCAGTAAAGGGCCCTGCTCTAGCACATTAGCCAAGTCTGTCTCCATATACTCCTGAACAATGTAAACACTGTTCTGTTCGGTAAGAGAGCCCACATCATCTGTTAACTGGCTTCCACTAGGACCAAGAATTTCAAACACTTTCACAATGTTATCATGGTCAAGTCTTCTAATAATTTTGATTTCACGTAGAGCATGTTTGACACTCTGGGGATCAGTAAGGACAATTTTCTTGATGGCTACTCTTTTGTCACAGTCATTGTCTACAGCAGAAAAAACCAAGCCATTGCCTCCACAACCCAATGGTTTTAAATCCATATACCTAGAGCCCAGATCAAAACCATGAATGTTCATGAGACTTTCAAATTTCTCTGCCATTTTGAAACTCTTACTATTGCCTTTTCCTTTCCAATTGTTGAACTTGTGTAAACAAGGAAGAAAACTGGCATCAAAAGGAAAGATCTTTCAAAAAGGGAGAAGAAAAATAATTTTGCTTCCACAGTAAGATGGTTTCTTGATGTTCATTGCATATGCCAACCAGGCCCGTTGAGTTCCCCTTAGATTTAAAGCTCAAAAAGCTCTCCTCATATTGAGAATTAAATAGATTGCAGTACTCATAGTTCAAGAAAGGGGCAGCAACTCTGCAGACATCTAAAGAAAACACTCGAGAAACTCAAACGGAATGAAATGACATACTATGCACTCAGATTTACTGTGCTAAACGATTTAACATTTAACAAAAATGTGAATAAATATGCACACGACAGGCTTCTATGAACATTCTCCTCACAGTGCAGATACATTCAGTGTTGGACTGGTCCTGAGCAGCATCGTTCTAAGGTGCCAGTAAGCACTATTTCTGTTTTGCTTCTTTTCTTCCTTTGTTGCTGTATATTTCAACAGGAAGCCCTGGCAGCTGTTGGTTAACAGATGTCTTTTGTTAGTGATCAGGTGGCTCCAGCTCACCACAATCACAGTCAAAACTACCGTCCATCTTACTCTGATACAACCTAGGGGATGAGAAAAAAGGAAAATAGTTAACATTGCAGGAAATGCTTTCTTCTTCAACTCTGTAAATGACACGAATTGGGCATTTAGCTATAAACTATTACTGGTACATTCAACTTATTTTATAGTCACTGAACATTAAGACTACCTTCAATCAGAAACAGCTATGTATGTTGTAAGTTATTCCCATGTGTTGGCTCAGACTCCAGATCTCACCACACTAGGTTCTTTGTAATATTTAGGCTCATTAGGTTGTATCATTTCTTAAAAGCCAATGAGTAAAGGAAGGGAAGTTCAGAATACTTTTACAGAATTCTTCAGAATTTTTGATGGTTAAAACATTAGTGACACAAAAGAATAAACAGTCCACTTGACTTGGCAATTTCCCTTCAAGGAGCACTTCCTACTGAAGTGCTTGACAACATACGAAATGCTCGCTTTTCTTGTAGTGGTAAAATATTAAAGACAGCTAAACCTTCAACAATAGAACACAGAAAAAATAAGTTATATTCATTTAGTGAACTACTGTATAATAAAAGATGAATAAAGATGGTTGAAATCACTAAATATACACTAAATTTAAAAAGTGAATTGCAGATGGAAAGTGCATGCTGAAATCAGTTATATCAGGTTTGTAAGTATGCAAAATAATGTTATTGTATGGTTGCATACATAATACCCAAAGTACAAAAAACATACATGAGATTGATAACAAATTCATAGTAATTTTCTTGAAGAATGAGAAAAGGGATTAGGATCAGGTTAGTATTGCACAGTATGCTTAAAATATATCTCTAATGTGTTATTTCCTCTTGAAAAACTGAAGTTATGACAAATTATTAGAATATTATAGAGCCCAGTGGTATGTATGTGAAGAGCTCATATTATAGTGAGGGAAAATAGGCTAGCAAAAACACACAGATGCCAGAGGCAGTAAGTGGTGTGGGAAAAATAAAACAAAGTGGGCAGGGGGTTGGTTAGGGAATGCCTCTCTGGTGGTACTGGAACAAAGCTCTACAGGAGGAATTTCAGGAGTGGATGGGCCTCAGAGATGTTATGTAGGAGTAACTGTTCCAGACAGAGGGACTAGCACTGAAGGTGAGTATGCATCCCAGAGAAACAGCTAGGAGGCCAAGGTAGTAGCTCATTTAAATGTATATGCAAGTAATACAGCCTAACCCCTAAATGATGGAAAGGCTTCTTGTTGCTGACTTTTGATCTAAAAACGTGATACAGATGCAGAATTCCTTTATTTTAAGGGTCAATCATTTAAAGGCACTGAGAACTTCAATCACCTTCAGCTGTGGCTTAAGAGAACCACTGACACTCTCAAACACATCAGCTGTTTCACAGCAGTAAAGCTTTCATACAATACAATAGGGAATCTGGCTTGATTTCCCACCTGCTTCACATTCCTACATACTTCACATGTGGAAATACAATATTCTAAAAAATATAATATGTTAAGAGCACTTGCCTCAACCTGAACAAATCTTCAATTTTGAGAAATCAACAAACATGAAAAATTACTGTGTAAAAGAGAAACTGATGATACTAACAACTCAGAGACTAAGTAGATAAATGATCCTTATGGCAGCAGCTTTATTTAACAAAAATTAATATTTACTATCCCTGAGTTCTTTTAATAAATATAAGCGCTTCTTGTATCTGCTTAAGATTGTGAAGGATGGCAACAATATAATAGCATTCTTTGTTTTACTATAACAGAGATGGTTTCCTCTGTCTGAGAGTTTTTGTGGGCTTCTCAGAAATCACATTTAAAAAAGCAGACTCCTAAAAATTCTGTAGCTGGTCAGCTTATTTGTAGTAAAACACTGAATAGCTAAAGTTTGCAAATAAACTTTTGAATTTAAAAAAATACTTCAGATTTGTAAAGGGCTTTAATTAATACTGTATGCCCCCTGTCAATTTTTCCTATTTGTATACATGTTGACGGTTCTTATTTTCTACCAAATATCCTAGAAAAGCAGTATTTTTCAAAAGCTCCAGTAGTTTAAAATTTTTATTTCTAGTTTCCACCTGAAATAGGGTGGTTACTCACACCTGCCTTCCTGCCTTAATGTAGACAATTCCTTAAAGCTCAGTTGAGTTTTTCTGATAAATTGTACTTTATTAATTCTATAAATTTGACGCAAGCACAATAAAATCTCTAAGTACTCTCTTAAGTTTCTACTTCACTAATAGAGCAATCATAGTCAAGCACAAATAATACTTCATCAAAAATGACACCAATATTATGACAGAATAGCACTGTAATAGGAACTGCGGCCAGATTAGAGAAACATGAGAATGAGATCTTTCTCAAGAACTCCTCCCCATCCATATCTGCCCCCTTTAAATTTTTCCGAGACCAAGAAACATCACAGACCGGAAACAAGTAAAAGGGTGAAAATGCCTTTTCAGAAATCTCAGTGACTGATAGGTACGTACAAGGGCAGAGAGTGGGTAAAACTTCATCTTGGGGAAGTTAGAAGCCTGTGTCTATGCTGAGAATTGCCGAGTCCTCATTATATCAATAGACTCAGATGATGACTATACCGAAAGTCTTTAACAGACTTCAGAAATGAGAGACCATTCTAAAGAGAGATGGTAACATTTATCAACAAAACTGTAATTCCACTAGACAGTGAGGACTGTGCCAATCAAAACTGTTGACAATGACTGCCTCCCCAGTGATCTGCCTCATTATTCTCTGAGTAGTATTCTTCAAAGTCCTTCAATATTCATTAGACCAAAAGCTACTGGAGCACCTTTTCATCCAAGAGCTTAGAAAGTAAGCCCACCTTAATTAGTAAGTTGGAGGTAATGTTATACCGCTGCATGATAAAGTAGGTCCAGTACATGTTTCAAATTTAGTCACACTTCATTCAGCAAGTATTTGCTAATTACATATTATGTACCTGTCAATATACTGTACTGGGAACCAGGGATAAAATGGTAAGTAAAAATAAACTTGAGCCCTGCCCTCATGGAGTTTACAGTATGGTAAACTGTTTGTCTCCAACCATACAATAAAGTAACACAGGAAAAAGGGGAATGCAAAGGGAACAAGTGGTACCAAGGAATGGTACAGGATGCTATGAGACCCCACACACTGGGGATCTGACCTAATTAGGGAAGTCAGGATGTGTGTGTGCCTTTAAGAGCCAAAAAAATGCAGAAGCTTCCCATGCTTACTTATAGCGACCATGAAAACAGCTTCCTCCTTATCCTTTATACCTTGACTTTTATAGCAGTTACCGGTATATTCCAAATCCTGATCTCCCCAACCACCTCCATCTTTCACATCAATCATGGAACTCCTTGGCATCACTAAAGCAAGCAGGTACAACTCAACTCCACCAGCAAATTACTGGTCAGAGCATCCTCCATCCATATCAATAACCTCTAGGAATGTCCTATTTATAACATTTTCACCACCATCTTTCATGTTTAACTTCATAAAAGCAAAGTTCAAGCCCAAGAAAGATCTGAGGTTCCATATTCCTTTTGCACTTTCCACACACTTCAAGGGAAGAAAAGGAACACTAATATAGCACAATAACTTAAAATGGCCCTTCCAAGCATCCTTCCAATTTCTCTACTGCCAAATGTTATCCATTACTACTAACCTAGTGCCAATACTGTGCTTACAGAGAGATCATTAATTAAGCTTTAATTAGTCAGGTCAAAGTTGCTTTGTTTTTAACTATTTGATGAATACAAAGTACAGAGAATGGTTTATAAGAATGCAGTTGGCTTTATGCTTTACCAGTGGTCTTCTTTCAGTGATCCACCATAACATGGAGGTAAAAGCTCTCTATGTAGCCCAGGCTGGGTAGCAACTTCCTACATTTATAAGACAGTTCCCTGAAACGGCATTAGACACAACTGTCCCATCAAGCATTCCTTTCTTCTGTAAATTAACTCTTGCTTTCTTGTCATTTAGCCTAGCTCCCAGACCAAGAGAAATACAGATATTCTGAGTCAAGCCTAAGTATATGAAATAAAGTTGTAAAATGCAAATGAAAAAATATAAGACAGTAGAGTAACTTCATTCTGCCCCATCACCCCCATTCTATAGAAAATGGGTTTTCTTTCCTTTCTTATCCAGATACAACTTGGCCTGTGTCATAAGGGAGCCTGGATGTGCAAAGCAAGTTTGAGATAAGGGCCTTAAACATAAAGGTTACTTTTCTGGTCTCTCTTCCATTTTCCACTCTGCAGCTTCTCAGGTTAAATGCTGACAAGGGTCATCTGGCCTGATCACACTTGCTGACAGGTCTCCCCCTCCTCTCTCCTCAACAGCTCTTGCCTATTTTGCTCTTCTCCAGGGTCAAGTGAGTAATTTGAGTTAATTGGAATCCAGCCAGCCTCACGTCTTCTCAGCCAAAATCCAGCTGCTACCGGAGAGAAGGGAAAGGTTTAGCTCTACTTATAGTCACTCAGAACTGTCTCTTAACCCTGGCACAGAGAGGAGTTGTTATAGGAAATTCATCCTTCCCTAAAATCACATCTCAGGCTCTCATTAAAACTACTAAGTTACTAGGGCACAGAAAGCCAAAAGCTACAGCTTAACTGCTTGCTCATATATATTCTTGACAAGGCCCTTGCTGCCAATATAGAATAGTCAGTCCTAGGAGTTATTGGGAACCTGTTTCAGGATTTGGACCTCAAAGAGGCCTCGAGTGCAAATAAATTAGTGTCAGTGAATGATCTTAGGAACCTGGGGTGGGAGGGAAGACCTTAAATTAAACCACCAAAACCCAACAGGCTTTGCCTGCTACCAGGAACTACTGCTAGTTACTGAAATTCTCAAAATCAAAAACAGATGATTACAAGGCTGCAACAGTATCCAAATTTTCAAAACTTCTCTTCCATTTCCAACCTCCACCCTTAAATTGTCTGAGTCTTTGCCAAAATCCATTTTAATTTGCCTTTCTTTAAAAAGCCATTATAAAGTAAATGCCACTATGTTTATTTTGATGCACATATCTAGTTTCCATTTACTCTAGGATATCCATATTGGAATATCAGTACTTCACAGACTAGATAAACAGGATAATCAAAGAATCTCCAAAGACCCTTCCAGATCTAAAAGCCGATAATCTATGAAAGCACAGTATAAGTCTTTTATTTCACAGGTTTTTGTTCCTAAGCAGTTATGGTGATATACCCAACAGCAGAAATGTGACTGAAACCATTCTAAACTGAATAAACAAACAATCCCTTCTACAATTTTATGGCTAGAAATTTAAAAACTATTATAATAACCCTTTATCCCCTCTCCTATCTACTTCTTGCCCAAGCCTTCATTTCTGACTCCTCTCCTAAAGTTAAGGAAACACTGGAGCAAATAGACAAGCAGGAGACATGGTAGACATCCTCCTTCTTCAAGTACCTTTGGACATCTGAGGATTCCAACAAATGAAAATTAATAGAAATTTCTGTAGCAGTCAGGACAGGTTAGTAACAAATAACCCCCAAATCTCAGTAACTTATTAAGTCTTGCTCATGCAACAAGCCCCGCAAAGCTGTCTGTCATCCAGACTGTCAAATTAGTCACCAGCACTACTACTATTGCCACTCAATGTGCCCCAAAGAGAAAGTGGAAATATATCACTGGTGCTGAAAACTTACATCCAAAAATAACACATTTCACTTGTATTCACATTTTATTCACCTCTGATCACATAGTAACACCTACTTCAAGGAGAGGGCAAGTGCAATCTCACCATGGCCCCCACAGCAGAGAGAACCAAGATATTTTGAACAACTTTGAGTAAAATATCTTTCATTATTCCATCCATTTTTATTTAAAAAAAAAAAAAAAAAACCCTGTATTAAGGCCCTGACTGGTATGGCACAGTTGGTTGGGCATTGTCACACAGAGTGAAGTGTCACAGGTTCGACTCACTATCAGGGCACATACCTGGGTTGTGGGTTTGATTCCCCATCAGGTTGTACCTATGAGAAGCAACCGATGTTTCTCTCTCACATTGATCTCTCTCTCCCTCTCTTTCTTCCTCCAAACCCCTCTTTCTAAACATAAATCTAAAAAAAAAACCTTACTGAGTGCTTACCATATGTCAGGCATTGTTTTAGGCATTAAGGTAGAGCAGGAACTGGTCAAAAAAACAAAAACCTAACCTCACTGACTGTGCCCTCCTAGAGCACTGTAGTAGTAGATTCCTCCCTGTCCTACTAACATTTCTTTTTCCTCTTTTTTTCTAATAGCATTCTCTTTCCCTTGTCTTGGCCATCTTCCCCAGTCTAATTTAATTTAATCTGTATTCTTCAGATCCTCTACTTTTTATTTTCTAGGGCACCATTCCCCTCCCTTTGCTGTAGCTCTATTTTATTTTTTAATATATTTTATTGATTATGTTATTACAGTTGTCCCATTCCCCCCACTCTTTTCCCTCTGCCCTCCAACCCCCTCCCACCCTCATCCCACCCTCCATTAGTTCATGTCCATGGGTCATACATAAAAGTTCTTTGGCTTCTCTATTTCCTATACTATTTTTAATTGTCCCTGTCTATTTTGTACCTACCATTTATTCTTCTGATTCCCTGTACCCTACCCCCATCCTCCCTTCTCCCCTTCCCCACTGATAACCCTCCATGTGATCTCCATTTCTGTGATTCTGTTCCTGTTCTAGGTGTTTGCTTTATTGTTATTTTTTTATGCTCAGTTGTTGATAGTTGTGAGTTTGTTGTCATTTTACTGTTCATAGTTTTGATCTTTTTCTTAGATAAGTCCCTTTAACATTTCTTATAAGGGCTGGATGATGATGAACCCCTTTAACTTGACCTTATCTGGGAAGCACTCTATCTGCCCTTCCATTCTAAATGACAGCTTTGCTGGATGGAGTAATCTTGGATGTAGGTCCTTGCCCTTCATGACTTTGAACATTCCTTTCCAGCCCCTTCTTGCCTGCAAGGTTTCTTTTGAGAAATCAGTTGATAGTCTCATGGGAACTCCTTTGTAGGTAACTGTCTCCTTTTCTGTTGCTGCTTTTAAGATTCTCTCCTTAACTTTAATCTTGGCTAATTAATTATGATGTGCCTTGGTGTGTTCCTCCTTGGGTCCAACTTCTTTGGGACTCTCTGAGCTTCCTGGACTTCCTGGAAGTCTATTTCCTTGGTCAGATTGGGAAAGTTCTTCACTATTTTTTCAAATATTGAGTTTTCCATTTCTTGCTCTTCCTCTTCTCCTTCTGGCACCCCTATGATTCGGATGTTGGAACATTTAAAGTTGTCCCAGAAGTTCTAAAGCCTCTCCTCATTTTTTTGAATTCTTATTTCTGCATTCTGTTCTGGTTGAATGTTTCTTTCTTCCTTCTGCTCAAAACCGTTGATTTGAATCCTGGTTTCCTTCCCCTCACTGTTGGTTCCTGGTACAGTTCTCTTCATTTCACTTTGCACAGACTTCACTTTTTTCCTCCATTTTGTGACCATACTCAGCCATTTTTGTGAGCATCCTGATTACCAGTGTTTTGAACAATGCATCTGTTAGGCTGGCTATCTCTTCATCACTTAGTTCTATTTTTGGAGCTTTGATCTGTTCTTTCATTAGGACCATATTTTCTTTTTCTCGGTGCATCTGTTATGTTGTAAGGGGTGGAGGCTTAGGTATTTGCCAGGGTGGGGCAACCCACACCACTGTGGCATGGCGTTGTATGTGGGGGAGGGGTCAGAGAGGGAATAATGCTGCTTGCTCAGCTCTGGTGGGTTTTCAGTCACTTTCTCCACTACCCACAAGCAAATTGGGCTCTTCTGGTGCTGATTCCTGCGTGGGTGGGTTTGTGTACATTCCAGGACCCCGGGCCCTCTCCAACAAACTCTCCTATGAGGCTGGGAGTTTCCCCCACCACTGCAGCAACCTCCACAGGTTTTTACAGCCAGAGGTTATGAGGCTTTATTTCTCGTGCCAGAACCCTGGGTTGTGCAGTCTGTCTCGCTCCCCAGTGGTTCTTCCTAGTTATCCACATACAAATGTGGGACCACCCAGTCCACCAGTCGCTACCCTGTCTGTACTGGTCTGCCAGCAGCTGCCCAGGCCTCCAGCCACTGCCTTGCCCAGAGTCCTCTCTGCCCAGCTGCTCATCTCCACCCCTCCTACCGGTCTGGATGAATGTTTTTTTTTAATTTCTTCGTCATCAAACTTCCATACAGTTCAGTTTTCTGGCAGTTCTGGTTATTTTTTGTTTTTAAATTATTTGTTGTCCTTTTTTCAGTTGTGTGAGGAAGCAAAGTGTATCCACCTATGCCTCCACCTTGGTCAAAGTCCTATAGCACTATTTTAAAATAAAAGGTTTGGGATTTAAACCTTAAGTACTGAGTAGTTTTACTGACATTTTCTGAGCATAGTACCTGGTACTTAGAAGGCAACTTTACTGAATGGCCCTGGCCAGGTGGCTCAGTTGGTTGGAACATCATCCCATGCACCAAAAAGGTTGTGGGTCTGATCCCTAGTTGGGAGGCACACGGGAGGCAACTAATCAATGTTTCTCTCTTACATTGATGGTTTCTCTCTTCCTCTCTCCCTGAAAGCAATAAATATATCCTCAGATGAGGATTTAAAAAAAGCCTGTACTGAATGAATTAGTATATAAAGTATATGCTTCTCGATAGTAGGAATTTTCAGAAAAGACAAGCTCTACCCACAAATCTGATCACGTTCTGACCTACCATGGGGAAACATCAGTGATGACCCCTAGATATGGTACTTTCTTTTCCAGGCATTCCCCCAGGAGCTATACTCTATGGCAGGAGTGTCAAAACTTATTTTCACTGGGGGCCATATCAGCCTTGTGGTTGCCTTCAAAGGGCAAATGTAATTTTAGGACTATAAGTGTAACTACTCCTTAGCTAGGAGCAAGGAGCTTGGTACTGCCACCAGGTAGGAACAAGGTACCATGCCGAATAAAATAAGGTGGAGCTGGATTCGGCCCATAGGCCTTGTGTTTGCCACCTGTGCCCTATGGTGAACACATAAGTCTGTCTGCCAACACATGTGAAAGCAACTGATTTCAACCCACTGAGACTGAAAAAAAAAACTCACTTCAGTTTGTTATAGCCCGTTTTGTTTCGTTGAGGTAATGGGGAGGAACTGTGCCACTGAAACAGTGTCCTACACAACCAGACAAGTAAAATTCTACGAAAAGTCCTATCAGTTCATATAACACATAGGTATCATAAAGATACACAAGACCTTGACATTACTGATTTTACTCTTCTTCAGTGCATCTTAGCAGGGTCTACAGCGTCTAGCACCACAGCTTTCCAGACTGCACATCAAATACAACCGCTGTCATTTTTTATCTAACCCTGTTGATGGTCTGAAGAAGGCTACACTGTGCAAGGCCATGCAAAACATTTTGGACTCTGATCAAATGGAGAGAATCACATGATTGGTTGGAGAGTTCCCAGTTCTAAAAAGTGATTTCAAAATGGCATATAACTTTTCTGGAATATCTTTCCTCCTTTGTTTCTCATTTTCTCCAGATCTGAACAAAGCTTAAAAAAAAAAAAGAGTGTAAGTTTACCATTAGATTCACACTACAGTGCGTCACTTTGAAAAATGCCTATCTGATTTCACTAAACTCGTATTAAAAGAAAAAAACATGAGTCAAAAAGATCTAACATCTAGCCCTGGCTGTTGTGGCTCAGTTGACTGAGTACCAGCCTATGAACCAAAAGGTTGCTGGTTTGATTCCCAGTCAGGGTACACGCCTGGGTTGAGGGCCAGGTCCCCAGTTGGGGTCATGTGAGAGGCAATTGATGGATGTTTCTCTCGCATGTTGATGTTTCTCTCCCTCTCCCTCCTTTCCTCTCTCTAAAAATAAAAAAAAAAAATCTTAAAAAAAAAGGATCTGACATCTAACCAGGATCTGTGACTAATCAGTTGGCGATCAAAGCATTTCACATTCCTAAGTCTCAGTTTCTCATCAGGTAAATGATATAGCTAAACTATATGATTTCTATAGTCTTTTCCAGCTCTGAAATTTTATAGTTTTAATGGAAGGCTCAGGATTTCCATTTCTAATTAGAATGCTGAAAGGTGAAAGACATCATTACTCTTGCCCTATAAACCATGACAAGATGGATAAGCTACAAAATCAGTTTTTTAAAAAACCATCAAAAACTAAGGGTGCAAAAGACATCTAAATAAATTCTAGAAAATGCTAAGTCCTTCATAAGAGAACACATCATGGCTATTCTCATTCCTGGCAAATTGGAAAAAAACAAAAAACAAAACCACAAACAGGATTAAGAAGAAACCAACCAAATTTATAACCAACCAATTTATAACCTGTTTGTGAATTTTCCACAAACAGGATTAAGAAGAAACCAACCAAATTTATAACCAACTTTTAATGGCTGCATGTGGATTCAGATAACAGATTACAATTCAGAGGAGGTCCAGTTACAAGCCCCACTGGCCAACTCTTCCCCGCGAGTCTTCAATGAGTGCACAAGTCTAAGGCTAAGTCAGGAAAGTTGAGAAAACCTCATGAAGAATATGGCCTCCACCAGGTCCAAGGCAGCTACCCTCTAGAGGTAGGGACAAAAACAGAAAGTGTGAGATAAACACCTCTGAGGCATTCTGAGTGTAAGGCAAAGAAACACAGCAAAAACATGAGCTTAAGAAAAACTGAAGTAGGACTGGAAAACAAAGGAAACATCCAAGCACTCCAAAGAGCTGGAAGCTAAGGCTGAAAAGCAGAGAGCCCCAAGGTTCAGAAAACTAAATAGGGCAGAAGTATACGAAGAGATAATGGGCAGCCCTAGCTGGTGTGGCTTAGTGGATTGAGTGCCAGCCCGTGAACTGAAAGGACATTGGTTCGATTCCCCATTTAATGTTTACTAATATTCACTAGAAGTATTAAAAGCCAGAAGAGAATAGAACATTATCTTTGAAGCACCAAAAAGAAAAGAGAAACTAAATCAATAATCCATAATTCTATATCTAAGGAAATCTATTTCAAAACTGAAGATAAATTAAAGACATGTTCAAAAAGACAAAAGCAGAAAGAATTCGTTTGCAGCAGACTTACACTACAAGAAATGCTAAAAGTTCTTTAGGCTGAAGGAAGATTACATCCATTGGTATTCAGAAAGGAACAAAATCCCAAACAAGAAAGGGTAAATTACTGGAAAATATTGAAAGTCTTACAAAAATCTACCCACATGTTTAAATATCTCTAAGAGACTGTTGTTTAAAACCAAAAATAATGCATCATGGATTTACAGCACATGTATTGATACAAGTAAAATATAAGACAAAATAAAAGAGGGTAAACTGAATCATGCCATTGTAAAGTTTACAGTATTGGTGAAGTAGCTTTATTATTTAAAACAAACTATAACTAATGAAAGGCTGATGGGTCATCCTGAAACACCGTCTCCCTTTTTTAATCATTATATTTACTTAATAACATGTCCATTAATGAGGAGTAAAGGCAAAGAGGGAAGACTAAACAAAACACCAATTTTAAGTAATGATTCATTTTGCCATGTAGTTTTTATGTACTTTTACATCAATAATAATAAAACTACTACTTAACATTTAAATACTACAGCTTCGTTAGCAATTCCAAAGAAAATGGTAATTAACCATGTAAAGCAGGATACATGTACATTTTTTTTAAGATTTGATTTATTTATTTTTAGAGAGAAAGGAAGGGAGGGAGAGAGTGAGAAAGTAGGAGTCATGTGCCCCCTACAGAGGGCCTGGCCTACAACCCAGCCACATGCCCTGACTGGGAATCAAACTTCGACCCTGTGGTTTGCAGGCGGGCACTCAATCCACTGAGCCACACCAGCCAGGAGGATACATGTACATATTTTAATTGAAATAATTTCAAGGGGTTCTACTTTCTGCTTTAAAAGTATACAGTTTGAAGATACTAAAAAAGTATGTTATGGAATATGGCCCCATAATTCTAATTTGAAGATATAAAGAACATGTTTAGTTCATAGTTATATCACATTATGAACAATTATAAAAGTGATTAATTTTTAAACATATTTGTTTATATTATAAAGTCATAGTACTGAACAATAAATTTTTTTAAATATTTTATTTATTTATTTTTAGAGAGAGGGGACGGGAAGGAGAAAGAGTGGGAGAGAAACATAAATGTGTGGTTGCCTCTCATGTGTCCCCTACTGGGGACCTGGCCTACAACCCAGGCATGTGCCCTGACTGGGAATCGAACCAGCAACCATTTGGTTCGCAGGCTGGCACTCAATCCATTGAGCCACACCAGCTAAGACTGAACAATACATTTTTTTACTATTTGAATTTTAAAAGAATATACAGAACAAAAAAAAGAATATAAGGAACAGCAAGCTTTATTAAGAACGTATTATGTGTGAAGCACTGTGCTGGGCATATACTCTTACACTAAGTCCTAACAACAGTGCAAAATGGGTAATAAGATCTTTATTTTAGAAAATTTAAATAATGCATTCAAGATCACACATCAGTGAGAGAGCCAGGATTTGAACTTCAGGTTTTTAAACCAAAGCCCATGATCTTCTCTTAAAGCAATAATGTAACTTTTTAATTGACAAATACAGTACACATGCACCCCCCCCCCCCAACCCTTTAAGAGTAGAGTGTATTTCCAGCAGGTCATTCTTCTGCATAACCAAATATAATCATCAAAATCGGGAAATTAGCCCTAGCTGCTGTGGCTCAGTGGATTGAGCACCGACCTGTGAACCGGAACACAGCCAATTCAATTCCTACTCAGGGCACGTGCCTTGGTTGCAGGCCAGATCCCTGGTTGGGGGCATGTAACAGGCAATTAATTAATCCTTATCTCCCTCTCTTTCTTCCTCCCTTCTAAAAATAAATAAAATCTGCCCTGGCTGGTGTGGCTCAATGGATTGAGTGCCAGCCTGCGAACCACAGGGTTGCCAGTTTGATCCCCAGTCAGGGCACATGCCTGGGTTGCAGGCCAGGTCCCCAGAAGGGGTGTGCAAGAGGCAACCGCACATTGATGTTTCTCTCTTTCTCCCTCCCTTCCCCTCTAAAATAAATAAATAAAAGATTTCTTAAAAAAAATTTTAGGTATCATATGAGATTAATACTGGTATAGTACAACCAACTAACATTCAAATCCTGTTTAAGTGTCTGCCACTGTACCAATAATATACTTGAGAGGGGAAAAAAAGCATTCCAGAGTCCCACGTTACATTAACAACTAGGTTGGCCAAAAAGTCTGTTGCGTTCTTTCCATACAATGGCTCTAGTAGTACTCAATGTACTCAACTGTCTTTAACTTCACTCAAAACAATTTTGTTAGGCTGTATTGTGACAACTATCATATTGGCGTGCATTAAAAAAAAGTATCAAAACTGGTGAATTCTTGTGCAGCCATTTTAATAATGAAGATGGAAGAAAATATGCAACATTTTCAGTGCCTTATGCTTTATTGTTTCAAAAAAGGTAAAAACGCAACCAAAATCCAAAAAACAAGATTTGTACAGTATATGGAGAAGGTGCTGTGACTGATCAAACATGTCCACGTGGTTTGTGAAGTTCTTGGTACTACTGACATTTTGGCAGCACCCCTGGTCTCTACCCACTAGAAGCCAATAGCGGGATACAGCTGACATACTCCAAATATCCAAATCAATGAAGTTACTGGTGAAAATTAACAATGTGTCTTTTATTTTATGGAAAACACCATACGGACTTTTTGGCCAACCCAATACAACCCTTCAGAAGTTGAAAGGAATCAGCTATTTTATACAGTCCACAAAAAGTCACTGAGCACTTGACATGTGCAAGGCACTGTTTGATGGCACAGCAGAGAATAAGACAGTTAAGATTCTTCTGCTTCCAAAGAGTTCGCACTCTAGTGAAGAATGACTAATAAGTGAACTAATAACTTCAGATTTGGCCAAGTGCTATGACTGCATAGCTGGGAAATGGCCATCTAAGGAGCTGAAACCTGAATGAGGAGAACATACCAGCACTGCTAAGAGATGGGAGAAGAGCATCGCCAACAAAGCGAAGAGCCAAAAACAGAACTCGGTATTTTGAAGGAAAAGAAAAGATGCCAGTGTACCCACAGAGTCTTGAGGAAAGGAAGTAGGAACTAATGTGGAGATAAAAGACTGGATAGGTTGAAAGAACACATGAGACAGGATTCTAAATTTCATAACTAAGAGATAATGAAAACTTTGGTGTGGTTTAATTTACATTTTTAAAAGATGATTCTGGTGACTGAGAAGAGAAGGAACTGAGATCAGTTAAAAGCTATTTCTTTGAGATGATAGTGGCTGAGATGATGGTGGCTGAGATGATGGTGTTGAGACTAGGCTGGTAGAAATGAACATATCAAATAGGAGACAGATTCAAATGATATTTTAGAGACCAAGAAAAACTGATGATTGAGTAGATATGAGGGATAAGGGACCAAGAGGATTCAGGGATAATTCCTAGGTTCCAATTACTGAGATTGGGAAGACTGAGAGAAGAAGAATATGAGAGAAAGAGTTTTATTTTGGAACTGTTCAGTCTATTAAGTCATTTACATAGGTGAGTGGTAACAGGAAGAGGTAAATGAATAATGTGTCTGGAGCTCAATCAAGAAGTCAAAACCAGAAACATAAATTGAGACTTATCCACATGTACACTGCATTTAAAACAGTAAATTGCATGAGAGCGTAGGGAAAGAATTCAGAAAGAGAAGGAAAAAAGTCCAGGACTAAACTCTGGGATATGCCAATTCTTAGAGGTAGGAAGAGGACAGAAGATTCTAAAATAATATGACAAGGTATGAGGTAGGAGAAAAACAAAGACTACGTGTCTCATAAGCTAACAGAAGCAAGTAGATGGGCAGAAAATAGTGGTCAACAATACTGAATCCTGCCACAAGATGTGGGTTTAGTAAATGTAATTCACCAGTGACCTTGACTAGAACAATTTCAGCGGTGAGATGGTGCTGGAGTAGGTTGAAGAGCAAAGGAAAGTGGAAAGAGCATACAAAGACAACTCATGAAAATTTGCTTGAAAGAAGACGAGAGAAATGAGACAATAGCTAGAGGAGAAGAACATGGAACCATGAGAGGGTTTGTAAGAGATTTCTGTTATCTCCACTGTCCAATAAGGTAGCCAACAGCCACATTTGGCTACTGAACTGAAATGTGGCTACCATACTGGACAGTGTAACTCTGGGGCACATTTGCACAAGTGGAGGAATCTACAGACAATACAATGTAAGTGAAGCAAGGCCCGAAATTATAGTACCATAAGAAACAATAAAACCTAAAATCAGAATATATCTTAAACCTGGTTGGAATCAAAGCATAGGCTAAATTACAGAAAGCTTTAAAAGCTAAGTTGCAGGGAAAGGGAAGGTAATTCATATTTATTGAGTACCTATTAAGTGCCAGGCATGTTCTAAGTAACAACTTCCCAACCACTACCTTGCAAGTCTCATTTTACAAGCAAGAACACTGATGCCCTGAGGGGTAAAGCAATCTCACTCAAATCCCACATTTAGAGAAGGTCAAGATCTGGACACAGGCCTATCTAACTTACTCAAAAATTAGAATATTCCCACTCCATAAGGCGCTAGATTAAGAACTGCTCAATGTTTCTGTACCTGGAAATAAATAACAAGGGACATACCAATCTGGTATAGCCATCTACCAGTGCCAACAAGCCTGGAGGTACTAGGCCAACAGCAAAAACTCTCCCCTCAATGCTATCCACAAGATAATTAAAAATCACCATTTAAAAGCTATTTTAAAATGTTTTAATCCAGTGGAAAAATACCTTCATTGAGAGAAGAGGGAAAATGTACATTCTTATAACTTAGGTTATCACTTTACTGAACACAGGACTTATCAATCAGAAAACTGGCAATGCTTTACAATAACTATTAAAATAATATCTGAGCACCATAGAAAAGTAAGTAGAAACCTACCATCTCTCCAATTTATAAATGAAGAGAGAAATTATTAAACTGAGCCTAATCAGTTATTAAGTTACAGCTTAGATTACTTTACATTTTCTGTGGGTACGATCATCCAGATCTGAGCTGTCCAGTATGGTAGCCACTGCCACTATTTAAATATAAATTAAAGAAAATTAAAAATTCAGTTACTCAGATGCGCCACTTGTCAAGTGCCCAATAGTCAGTCACCTGGGGCTAGTGGCTACCTCACTGGACAGCACAGAATCCTTTAATCATCATAGAAAATCTTGTTGGACAGTGATTAGATCCTCAATTTTCCTTTTGACTTTTCCAGGGGGGCCAACGGAAAGGGCAACTCAAGATGTGAATTTTCCAAATCGGTCACTAATCAGCTGAGCAACTATGTATACATCACTTAGCAGTGCTTCTAAAAATGTACATTTTGAATCACCTGCAAATCCGGTTAAAATGTAGATTCTAAATTCAGTAGGTCATAAGATGGGGTCAAGATTCTGCACTTCTAACAAACTGCTAATGTGATGCTAACACTACTGGTCCAGAAATCACACTCTGAGTACCAAAGTCTTAGATTTAGATCTCTGGGCACCTGCTTCTTCAGTCATCAAATGATCTACCAGGAGCAAGATAATGTCCATGACCTCTCTGTATACACTAACATTTTATAGTTTTTTGGTTGTACAGAATTAAATTCATGGAGATTTCATACTATACTCTCTGCAGAGGCAGTCTCTTTCCTAAAGTAAATGCTAAAATTCTAACAAATAATTTTTGTGATGTCATTTTTTTCCCCATGAAGACGTATCAAATTTAAATGAAAATCAATGGAAAAATGTTATTTGCTATACAAACTTTCAATCTTTGTACAACTTCTCTGTAGTGGATTTAAAAAGCTGGCATGTATGAAAGACATACTTTTAAAAACTATCAGAGTGACACCCTCTATTTTCCAAATATGCAGTTCACAGACAAAAAAAAAACACAAACAATGCTGGATACAGTCTATACTGTTACCTTAAAAGCACCAGTCTCACATGAAAAGCAACTCCCTGGAAATGGCCATTAACTACAATAACATTACTGTTGTTTTTGTAAGTCTCATGACTGTGAGCCATGAAACTGATCAAAATCCCCCAAACACTACAGGCTGTAGAGTAACATAACTGCCCACAAAACAGGCTGAAGGAGCTGACAGGAGGCAGCCAACAATGCCACAAAGAATTTGCTTTTGAGGCATCTTCTTTCTATTTTAACAGGGGCCCTAGAAAAACACATGGTTCAAGTGGGCAACATGAACATGGAACCAGATAGCAGTCGTAAGGCTAAACATTTCATAAGGCAATATACCTCACAGTAAAAAAGCTAAGATACCCAGTTCGTTTATAAATTCTGAATTACATATTACAGCTAATTACCTATATTCTTAAAAATACATACATGGGAAGTATTTGTTCAACCTCTAAATGATCAGATGCTTTGAAAATCTATAACACATTCATATATGTATTTTTATATTTCCTTTAGTAGGAAATATATTTTAAAGTTTAAGTTAAACTTTATTAAAAGTTCCTCTACATAAATCATGCAATGCTCTTCCAAAACCTCTCCAAAGATTTAATTCACATTAATAATACACTTTATTGCCCACAAAACTCTTCTAAAAAGTCACTTTGAGAAAATAGTGTACAAAGAAAAATGAGGGAATGGGGAGTTTTGTATTCTCATTTTTACAACAAACTGCTATTCTCAATCTTTTTCTTCTCAGTCTTATTGTAAGGCAATCTGCTAAACAGCTGCTTTTCAGAATCAGTCAAAATATCTTAATACCAAATTTCAGTGTATGTCCTAAATGTGAAACTGTAGTGCCAACATATCTTTTAAAAAGACTGATGAAAAACAGTGCCTATAACAGTACCTATTTCAAGTTGTCTTCATTAAAACTGAAAACTCATACAGATCAGGAGAAACCAACTATGTATAAATTCCACCAGAATGAAAAGCTCATGTTCACATGAACTATTTTCTACCTTTACCACTCACCCATTTAAACTAATTTATATATTTTATAAAGATAACTTTTACAATACCAATGAAACACCCATTTAAATTAATTTCTACATTTTATAAAGATAACTTTTACATTACCAATGAAAACAAAAGGTTAATTTCTACCCACACCATAAAAGTACTATCTGTCCTTTGTAAATAATCTGTAAGAAGTCTCTCTCAATTAGGATCAAACCTTTACTTGTAGGAACTGACCAGCCAATTTTACCTTTCCTCTGAACAAACATTATAAAATTCCACCTGTAGGATATACAATCTTTTAAAAATGCAATTTAAGAAGTCATTTTTTTTTAGAGAAATTGCAGTTACTCCTGAGAGAGAGAACTGTAATGTGGACAGAAACATTTTAGCCTATCATTTAAAAAAATACAGTGTATAAAAAAAAGGCCACGTAGCAGTCCGTGGGCAGGATGAGTCATCATCACCAACTCAAGACTTGCAGCACTTCAAGCTTCCTCCTACCCGACCCCATCCCCTTCAGCAATGTACCCTGAGTCAGCAAACCTTACCATTTTGTCAGTTATGAATCCTCACGATGCTTAAATGAACTTATGCAAAACACTGAAACACAGTACTAGCACTTGTCATTAGAAAATGTGCTTTTTCTATTGCAAAATTAACTGATCTTCAAATCAATCTTCTCTAGATTCTTAGTTACAGATAGTAGTCAAAAGCTACTTTTAATCCTCCCCTGCAAACAAGTGAACTGCAAATTATGATGATATATAAAAATTTTATAAACAATTCATCATTTCCCAGAGGTTTTTTGTTTTTCTTTTTCATCTGAATGGTAGTGATGTATAATAGATGATAAAACATATCCTGCTCAAATCTGGCATTTCCTAGATGACAGCAATTACTGAATTTAGAACACCAATAAACAATTTTACAAAGTTTCAGAAGACAATACTCATTAAGTAATGTAGCATACATGTGTGTGAAAGGACTTCACACATCTTGGCACATAGCAAGTCCCACATAAAGATGTTTGAGCTGTGTGCCAAAAATATGTAAAGTTTCTTCCAACCTATTCAAAATTATTTTTCAGACATTAAAAATCTGACGTTTCTAAGAGAAATGTAGAGACAATTCCCTCTTTGGATCCTGCATTCATCTAGTCAAATTACTCTTCCCATCTCAGTTTCCCAGCGTTGAAAGAGAGGCTATGTCCCATCAGAACTTCAAAAAAAATAAGGCAAAAAGAATCAAGCAATCAGAAAATTACTCTGAAGCTGTTTACGCTTCATTTTGTCCCTTGTTAACTTTTTTCCCCAACAAATCATCTTGTATCCGTTTAAAAAAAGTTAATACTGAGTCTGACTTAAGGGCATTTTTAGCACTGAAGGAAAGAACACGAATTTTGCTGCAAATGCAGTAGGCTTCCAATTCCACACCATCAGTTCCCTTCACTGGACTTTTTCCAATGAGCAAGCAAAAGAAAAAACAGGAAAGGAATCAAAAAGATCCTGCTTCACAGAGCCTCCACCTAACACCTGAATCAGTCATGTCTCATTACTAAAACAAAAGACGGCCAAACATCTTCACTTTTCTGTGCACCTCACCAAATCGGACAAAAACGCACAGCGAAGACCCTTTTTCGTGAACTGATAAAAAAACAAGTAAAAAACAAGGTTTTCATTTGCATACTTTCACAGACCACCGCTCAACGTCCCGAAAGCGGCTAAGGAAAAGCTGCAGCAGAAGAGGGTAGGAAATTAAGAATTCCAACTCACGAGTTTTCTGTATCTCATTTATGGCTAGACTCAAAACTTGGGCAGAGGACTTCAGGGCTCCAAGACGAGCCGCTTAAGTGGTGCGGGCTACGCAATTTGCCGAGTGCACTGGAGACTTTGCCCAGCCGGAGTCAGCTGAGGCCGAGTCACTGGAATGGGAAGGGGGAGGAGACGTGGGAGCATTTCGCCAGGCAGCGTGCCAGAAAGGAGAGACTCCACGCCACCTCATGCTCTCCGGGACGCCCCTCCCAGCCGCCGCCCCTAACTCGCAGCCGGGCTGGGCTCTGAACCCGCGGACTGAGAGCGGGCGGAGGTGCCGCAGCCAGCAAGCGGGGCTCCAGGAAGGGCGGGCGCGGCCCAGACCCACTGCCGGCGAGGGGCGTGCCGGGTGGGAGGGGCGCGCCAGCCGCTTTGCCGGCCCCACGCGGGGGACCCCGGCCCGCCGGCCCGCGCGCGTGGGGACACGCAGGCCAGGCCCAAGCTGGTGAGCCGGCAGGCGGGCAGGGGGGCGGGTGAGAGATAGAACAAAAGCGCCTTTGTTGAGCAGCGGCCGCGGGAGGGTCACATACAATGGAGGAGGGAGCCGGCTCTGCCGCCACCGGGCCCGCCGCGGCGCCCTCCCGAGCCGCCCCGCCGGCGCGCCCAGCACACGTACACACACACACTCACGGGACTTCTCCGACTCATCGAGGGAGTACGGGGCTCACGGACGGCCCCCAATGTCGGCTCAGGTCTCCGGCTGTGCTGGCGGCAGCGGAGTCTCCGAGGCTCTCGCTTTGCCGCAGTCGCCGCCATGTAACCCCGACCCGCGAGAGAGGGCGAGGGAGAGGGGCGGGGCCTCCCGGCACCACGCCCCCACACGTCACAGGCTCACTCCACGAGTTCCCCCGCCCAGCCTAGCGTCTGCACGCGCTGGAATTTCCAACGCCCGTGACTGGTCGCAGCACGCTGCGGGGGGGCCGGGTGGCTAGAGACACGAGGGCTCATCAGCTGCCTCATTGCGCTGGGCCAAGCGGCCGGGAAGCGGACAAATGGCCCCCTCCTGTTTCCCCAGCACTAGAGCACAAAGTGCCAAACCCCTCATGACCGTTTGCTGTGCATCTACTACATGCAAGGCACAGGGCATCCAAGAGGACTAGGCCTTCGTCCCTGTCCCAGGGATGGGCCGGGTAACGAAAAGGCTGAACCTGAAGATGGATCAACTAGAAGACAACAGCCTACTTACAAGACAAACATGTCTTGTGCTAAGTGCTAAGAGGGCCAATACTTCTGCCTGAGGGTATGGAGGAAGGCTTCTAAGTAAGGTCACTGGTGACCATTAAGCTGGATTAAAAGGAACCGATATAACCTGAGGAGGTGAGGGGGAGGGTGTTCCTGGGATAGAACTCTGTGCGCAAAGATGAGACAGGGAGCACCTGGCTTGTTGCAGGAACTTGAGCTAGGACAATTTGACAGAAGTGTAGAATTTGGGAAGAGGTGTACTGGAAAATGTGGATTAGTACCTACTTAGACCCACTTAGATGAAAAGCAAGCTTACTTTATCATGGCTTATTGAGTCCAAGGAGACTTTCTGGGTTTTATGTGAAATTTATGTAGATATTTATGAAATTAGAGACGCAGGTCAACATTGTTTTTCAATGACTTAATCACCATTCTTGAATGAGAACCAAAACTTTGGCAGCCCTTATCCATTATTATGCCCATCTTCAAGCTTCAAATGTGAGACAAAGACCACTTCAAAGGTAACATAGTATCTTGAGGTGAAGTTGTTAGGACAGAGCTTTAAATGTTTTCTATTTTTTATATTTAAAACAGTACCATCTGAACACCAAGTGTGATGAGATGGTGAATAGATTAAGCCAGGAAAAGGGAGGCTTGTTCCAACCCCAAGATTTCTAATTCGTGGATGCAGCCTCTCTGCCACAAGAACTCTTTTCCTGCTACCACTATGTATCACCCATTTCTGCCCCCACCAGGCTCCCCTCCCATTCCTAAGACACCTCCCTTATCCATCAATGTTGGATTACCAGGAGGAAGCAAGGAGAATAAATATTAAGTACTGTGACTTTCCTCAAGGAGCTTAAAATGTAGTGTCAGCTCCTGACTTTCAACAAAGACCACCAAAATAACCTGCTGATCATGCAAAGCCAACTTTATTGCTTACACAGCAATAAGAAAGACCACAATGCTGACAGTCTTAGCAATGTTTCAAAGAGGGAGGTCAAGAGTAAGTTAAAAGATTTGAACAATCTGGTTTAAGATGGTTCTTTCAGTGAAAAAGCATGGCTAAATTTATGACATAATCATTTAGGATGAGTGGACATAGGGAGGGAACAGTCTTGAAGCAAGCCTAGAAGAGTAAACAGTTGTTTGATAAACCCAGTAATCTGTTTGAGGAGGGGACTGTTTACCCTGATAAAGGCGAGGTCAGTCAGTAGTCATGTTCAGAAAAATGGGCTTCGAGGAAGTTCCAGAAACTACAGTTATTTGCAACTTCTCTTGGGCAAGATTTCTTGAAATTAATGTTTATGTGGACAGTTGCATGGTAAAATATGCAGTTAGTCTTAGTTTTTAATCCTATTGCGTGGCATTCAGTTCTCAGTAATGTTCCACAGATTCATAAGTGAATAATGAATTCATTTTGGTGAGTTATGACCAGCATTTTCTTCTTAATGAAATAGAACAAAAACCTGGAGAGCAACAAAGGGTAAACATTGTTTTGCATAACTTTTGTTTCAATCATGTACCATATTTCAACAACTCTATAATGTCATGAATTGTGATATGTCATTATTTTATATACTATTGAGAAAGTGAATACCCTATCAAAATATGATAGCCTATTGTTACATCCTGATTTCAGCAATATTAAAATGGAGAAAGTACTTCTTAAAATTGATGAAACATAAGGTACAATAAGTGTGCCAATTGGATCAAAATGTTTTTCTATTGCTCATTATTGCTATGAGCTATGCTATTGTTAGAAGAGTTTAAAAGCCCTGTTTTAGTGGAAGAATGCAGGAGAGGAACAGGTAAGTACACCATAAGGCAGCCTGAGATGAGTGCTTCCCGACCAGAGATACAAATTACTTGTTAGAAGGACAATTGATGACAACTGGAGACATTAGGAAATGTTAGATTGGAGGAGAGATATTTGAGCTGGGCTTTATTCCATTAGAAAGTATCAGGAAAAAGACATTTCTGGATGAGAGAGCAGAGTGTACAAAGGAATAAATGTGCAGGGCACATTTTGGAAAATGGGGCAAGTGTGACAGGCCTCAGAGAATGAAGACAAGTTAGCACCAGATTGAGAAGGCCTTGATTGAATGCCAGAACTTTTGGATTTATGCTAAGGGTAGTAGAAGAGGAATTTAGATGATACAACTAGTTTTTTAGAACAGTAATTCTGGCATGAATGGGAGGGAGAGATTAAATGAGCAGGAGGTTGCAGACAGGGAGAGGGTAAGAGAGTTCGTTGCTTTTTTTGCTATCCTGCATCCAGTCTACTTTACTCTGGTAACAATACTCTTACATCTTTTAAGGAACCACCATTCCCTTTTCCAGTAGTCCCTCCTTATCCACAGTTTTACTTTCCATGCTTTCAGTTACCTGCAGTCAACCATGGTTCAAAAATATTAAATGGAAATTCCAGAAGTAAACATTCATAAGTTTTAAACTGTGCGCTGTTCTGAGTAGCATGGTGAAGTCTCAAACCATCCTGCTCCGTCCCACCTGGGCTGTCAATCATTACTTTGTCCACTGTGTAAGTGCTATATATGCTACCAGCTACCCACACTTTAGCCATCTAGGTTACCGGATGGACTGTCGAGGTATCACAATGCTTATGTTCAGGTAACCCTATTTTACATAATAATGGCCCAAAAGCCACTCACATAACTTTTATTATACTATATTGTTACACTTGTTCTATTTTTCTTACTGTTAATCTCTTATTGTACCTAATTTATGAATTAAACTATGATAGGTATATATGTATAAGAAAAACAATTTAAAAAGAAAAGAAAAAACATAGTATATTTAGGGTTCAGTATTATCTGTGGTTTCAATACATCCATGAGGGGTATTGGAATGTGTCCCCTCATTCCAAGGGTAAGTGGGGCTACTTTTAAACTACAAATTGGAATTGTGTCATTTGGGTGATTTCATGTGGGAGTTAAATGCTCTTATATTTGTATGTTAAACTGGCATTGTACAATATAAAAATTAATTCTAAAATTCATGCTAATAACTTAAATTTCTAAAATTCTCCTGGGGGGGGGCAGGGGAAAGCAATGGGGTAAAATTGGGACAACTGTAATAGGACAACAATGAAATAAATAAATAAAAATGTTTTCATTTCTCCATACTTAGAATGATATTAAACAGTTGTCATAGTTAACTATCTAAATTTATAACACCATGACACGTCAAGAGGAAGAGACTGGAAGAAAGGAAAAAAGATTTATATTTTAATTCTTTAACTGCATTTTTTCCTACTTTTTGAACAAGTGGCCCCAGGAATTATGACTCTTTGAACCCTCACCCCACCAAAAGAACCCCAAGAGCCCTACTCTGAAGAAGGTAGTCAGGGAAGACTTCCCACACGTCCTCATCCCCCTCACTGACAGGGCTAGGGCAAGAGAGGTGAGAGAGTGAATACATTTCCACCCTGTGGATAAGGCATCCAAGGCCACAGCGCCAGGCTGCCCACACTCAGGAGCAGCATTTCCTAGCATACATACACTGGATTCATTACTCATGGAGGTAGGAAGTGGGGGAAGGAAGGAAGACCTTGTTCTGCTGGAGCACATTTTCCCATAGAAACAATGTGTGGGTCACAGCTCTCATCCTCTCATGGTCCAGCTGCATGTACGCTACATGGGCTTCTAAGAGTTGGCCTGACAAATAACCAGCATTTGTCACATTGTTTCTCTAGGGAAAACGTGTTTTCAGTTTCTAACAACCAAGTTAGAAATCAACTTTTTGGAGTATAACTCAGTCATACAGGGACTCTCTGTACCTTCCTAGCTCAGAAATACTGAGACCACAGAGAAGAGTGGTATATATAAAACTCAGGTAAATGACTAAACATTAATGAGAAGGTTATTAAGAGTCATAACTTGCCCTGGCTCATGTGGCTGGGTGGATTGAATGCCAGCCTGTGAACCAAAGGGTCACGGATTCAATTCCCAGTAAGGGCACATGCCTGGGTTGTAGGCCACGTCCCCATTAGGGGGCATTCAAGAGGCAACTGCACACTGATTTTTAAAAAAAAATTTTTTAGGACTTCCAGCCAAGATGGAGGTATAGGTAGACACACTGTGCCTCCTCACACAACCAAAAGAAGGACAACAAATTTAAAAACAAAAAACCAGAACTGATAGAAAGTCAAACTATATGGAAGTCCAATAACCAAAGAGTTAAAGAAGAAACACTCACCCAGACCAGTAGGAGGGGCAGAGACAGGTAGCCAGGGTAGACAGGATGCGCTGGAGGACTGGGACAGGCAAGGTGGCGGCTGGCAGACCGGGTGGTCCCACATTTGCATGTGGATAAACTGGGAGGAACAACTGGGGAGCAAGACAGAACGTGCAATCCAGAGTTCCAGCGTGGGAAAATAAAGCCTCAAATTCTCTGACTGAAAACACCTGTGGGGGTTGAGGCAGTGGGAGAAATGCTCAGCCTCACAGGAGAGTTCGTTGGAGACCCACAGGGTCCTAGAACGTACGCAGGCCCACCCACCTGGAAATCAGCACCAGAAGGGCCCAGTTTGATTGTGGGTAACGGGAGAAGGGACTGAAAATTGGCGGAGAGTGGAGTAAGCCGCATTGTTCCTTCTCTGACCCCTCCCCCACATACAGCATCACAACCCAGTGACTGGGTTACCCCACCTGAGTGAACACCTAAGGTTCCACCCTTCATATATAACAGGAGCACTGAGAAAAAAAAATGCCCCAAATGAAAGAACAGATCAAAGCTCCAAAAATAGAACTAAGTGATGAAGAGATAGCCAACCTATCAGATGCACAGTTCAAAACATTGGTAATCAAGATGCTCACAGAATTGGTTGAATATGGTCTCAACTTAGAAGAAGAAGGCTATGCTAAGTGAAATAAAGGAAAATGTACAGGGAATCAACAGTCACGGGAAGGAAACCAGGACTCAAATCAATGGTTTGGAGCAGAAGGAAGAAAGAAACATTCAACCAGAACAGAATGCAGAAACAAGAATTCAAAAAATTGAGGAGAGGCTTAGGAACCTCCAAGACATCTTTAAACATTCCAACATCTGAATCATAGGGGTGCCAGAAGGAGAAGAGAAAGAGCAAGAAATTGAAAACTTATTTGAAAATATAATGAAGGAGAACTTCCTTAATCTGGCAAAGAAAATAGATTTCCAGGAAGTCCAGGAAGCTCGGAGAGTCCCAAAGAAGTTGGACTCAAGGAGGAACACACCAAGGCACATCATAATTACATTACCCAAGATTAAAGATAAAGAGAGAATCTTAAAAGCAGCAAGAGAAAAGGAGGGAGTTACCTGCAAAGAAGTTCCCATGAGACTATCAATAAGCTGAGTTCTCAAAAGAAACCTTGCAGGCAAGAAGGCTAGAAAAAAATATTCAAAGTCATGAAAGGCAGGACCTACATCCAAGATTACTCCATCCAGCAAAGGTATCATTTAGAATGGAAGGGCAGATAAAGTGCTTCCCAGATAAGGTCAAGTTAAAGGAGTTCATCATCACCAAGTCCTTATTATAAGAAATGTTAAAGGAACTTATCTAAGAAAAAGAAGATTAAAACTATGAACAGTAAAATGACAACAAACTCAGTTATTAATGACCAAACCTAAAACAAACCAAAAAATGAACTAAGCAAACAACTAGAACAGGAACAGAATCACAGAAATAGAGATCACATGGAGGGTTATCAGTGGGGGAGTGGGAGGGGAAAAAGGTACAGAGAATAAGTAACATAAATGGTAGGTAGAAAATAGACAGGGGGTAGTTAAGAACAGTATAGGAAATGTAGAAGCCAAAGAACTTTTATGTATGACCCATGGCCATGGACTAAAGGAGGGGAATGTGGGTGGGAGGGTGTGTACAAGGCAGAGGGGGATAAAGGGAGGAAAATGGGGCAACTATAATAGCATAATCAATAAAATATATTTTTTAAAAAGAAATAACAAAAATGTTTTAAGTCATAACTTCACGTTATCCTCTGGGTAACGTGAAGTTATGACTTCACGTTATAACTTCACCCGCCAACCAAACCCCAGAGACTATGCACTGTAAACCACATGCTAATCCACTTAGTACACAAGAAAAGCTGTGCTGAATTGAGCTAAAGATTCATCCAGTCTGGTAATCTCTGAGGATGATACTGAACTTCGATGTTTTCTCATTGTAAACTCTAGTGTTGAGCACAGTGCTTGAATATAGTGTTCTTTCAATAAATGTTTGCTGAAAATGAAGTGGTTTTGAATATTGCTATTGACCTCTATGACTTCAGAAAGGTGAGTAAAGATTTGCTCCAAATACTCACCTGTCTGAAATGTATAATAATCTCCTTAGATTATTTTAGTTGCCCTTTCCTATGATCTAGTGTATCTACTACATTCATTTTTTAAGTTTTGGGGCAGAATTATCTGACTGATTCCAGGTACAGCTTCATTACCATTTTGTCGAATATAGAACAAAACAATTGTGTCAAAAGCTTTCAATATTTGTTTTAAATTTATTTTTAGAGAGAGGGGAAGGAGAGAGGGAGAAGAATATCCATGTGTGAGAGAAGCACAAGCCCCCAACCTGGGGACCTGGGCTGGGAATTGAACTGGCAACCTTTCGCTTTGTTAGACCACACCCAGCCCACTAAGCCACACCAGGCAGGGCAAAAACCTTTCAGCTTTTCCTACCATGTTCTTAGCAACAACAGTGTCCAGCATTTTATTGTTATATGCCTTTAAAAAACAACAATAACTTGTGGTTGTCTTTCTTGGACTAAAACATAGCCCCAAGCTCATCTTCTTTTAAGTGTACTTCAGACCAACAATCCTAAATGCATTATCCAAATCAGTACAGAATGAAACTCATTTGCCATATTTTGTCCATTCACATAGCTTTGTGCAATTATCTTCGATTCAGATCCATCTGCTGTGTGTTTACTGGAAAGCTTAAGGACACCTCAGCCCAGTGACTTTTCTTCTATGAGCCCACTGTCAGACAGTCCATGAAAGTTTTAAATAAGACAAATCCCCCAGCAGTAACCCTTGAGGGCTCCACTCTGAAAGTGAAAGAATTCATGTGGTATTCTGGCATCAACGATAGCAGACCTGGCTGGGCCAGGCTGGCCCCAGCTCTGCCACTTACTAGTTAGTCGTTAGACTCCGGGCAAGTCATTTAATCTTATCTTTTAAATGGTATAAATAACACCTGCCTCGCCTCCCTGGCAGGACTGTTCAAGGGATTTCATGAGATAATGTCTGTGAAAGCACTCTGAAAATGCTAAATGACTGTACCGTATAAATAAGGGGTGTTTTACTGTTCATATTTTTATCTTCTTTTTCTTAGGTAAGTCCCTTTATAAGGGGTGTTAATAATACCTGTCCCCAGAAACTTGACTGTTTAAACCATGGTTTCCTGAAGTTAAAGCAGCTTTCTCTCCTTTCATTCAATTCATTCCACAGATATTCTTTAAGTGCCTTTATCCAACATAGAACTTTCTCCCCACTTTCTTGGTAACTTAGCTGGGTAGGGCATTTTTTTCAATGTTTAATGCGTAAATTGGTAAAAACTTTTTAAAAAGTGCAGCATTCCCTGATTCCATATTTATCCCTCAAAGAAATGTGGTCAAATAGTGGAGCTTGAGACATGCTCAGGCTTGTTAGTGCAAAGGTAGAAGGCCTGCATCTCTCCACGGAAAGCAAGAGCGCCTCCTTCTCTCCCAGCCTCGGAGAGACAGAAGGGGAAGTCCGGAGGTGGGCACAGCTGAGGAGACAGTAAGAAGGGGATGAGGAGTAACTGTACATAGCCTCTCAGATCCCAGCAACCATGGTTATAATAAATAGATTCACTTACATGATGGCAGCTTAAGGCAATCTCCTTTAATTTAGCCTGTGGTTCATTCATCAAAGAAAAATCTCTTCCATTTTTAGAAGCCTCTGGTGAAGGTTTAGAAATACTGTTCCAAAGGAAAAATAAAAGGCAAATAATTCTTGAAAATTTTAAAGAAACTTAAAGAAATTTAAATAAAAGAAAATTTTAAAATATGATTTAGCTGTACAGCAGATTATGAGGGAGCGGAAAAGAGATTAAAATGGTTCTTTCCCTCCTCCTTCTATGACTCAGAAATTAAGCCTAAAAATAATGTTCATTCCAGTATGGGGAAGTTGAACAAAGACTCACATCTCCACATTGCAACTTCCATAATGGCCTTGGAGAGGGAAGAACAAAAAGGTAGAGGGAGGTACGGAATAGCTATTAAAGATAATCTGGGCCCTGGCTGGTGTGGCTCAGTTGGTTGGGCTTCATCCTGCAAAGCAAAGCGTTGCTGGTTGGATTCCCCAGTCAGAGCACATGCCTGGGATGCAGGCTTGGTCCCCTGGGGGGGTGTGAGATCAGGTGTTTCTCTCATTAGTGTTTCTCTCCCTTCCTCCCTCCCTTCCCCTCTCTCAAACAAATGAATAAATAAATAAATTTAAAAAGTAGATAATCTGGAAAAGACTATTTACTCAGAAATGGTGAGAAGAAATTGAAGGCCAGTCTACCTGTGATGAGATAGGTATTTTCTCTTCTTGTCCTATTCCGAGGTATGTTGCATAAGCAAGGATGAAGCCTAAACTTGCCTTTTCAGTCTTATCTCCTACTAACTCTCCTGGTGATCCATATTTTACTCATTCAAGTGAATTCTCATCTTTCAACATCATACTCCTTTCTTTATATCAGCAACAGGAGGCTCCTTTTAAGGTGTTTCCTTAGTCACAATTTAAGTATGTTCATTTAAAACAAAAGCTACTTATTTTGAAAGAGTTTCAAGTGCAACTTACAAAAAAGTTGCACACATAGCATAATGAACTTTTTGGTTTTTATCTGAACAATTTGAGAGTAAGTTGATAACATGATACCTGTGGTGGACATTGAGATGCATTGACCAGCTGCCCTGTAAGTAAGGACTTGTCCCCCAGATGTGGGGACTGTGGTCAGCACACAGCTGTCAGTTCCCATTTCCCTCCTGGTTTCCCACTCCGCCTCTTCTGCAGAGAGCCATGTTGCCCGAGGAGAGGCCTCTTTCCCGGGTGACCCCAATCCAGTGACTGATCACAGCAAGGATAGAAAGGCCTGGCTGTTTCAGCCCTGTGCAGCACAACTTCCATGGGCCAGTTCTGCTCAAGAGCTCTCACTGGGGTCAGCTGAGGCTATCAGCCTGCATCTCAGATCGGCTTCTTCCTCTGTCCAATACTCTTTCTTTCCCCACCCACCCACAGATAACTGATCCCAAGAGCTCTGCCAAATAATTACCCTGAACACGAAGTCTACCTGAGTCTGCTTCCTGGAACACCCAAACTGCCTCAGCTGGAGCCAGGAGAGGCCTGAGAGAACAGTCGACTGGAAGGGTTTTTCCAGCTGGATTAGTTTAACACCCAGCTGATAGGAGGACTTCGCCACTGCTGATAGATAGATGGGGCACAGATAGCCCCTTTTACAGGGTGCCAGCCAGTTATGAAAACTTTCACCAGTGGTGAGCTGAGATAGTTCACTAGTAAAGGAATGTATTAGCGGGAACGATATATGACGGAAACAGTAACTACAACAACAATGGGATTGGATGATTATTGCTTAGCTCTCTTGAAGCTCTAGGAAAAGAAAACAAAAAGCTAAGAGAGAGACTACCGGGCAACTGAAAACCAAGTGTGAAAGCCAGAGGGTCTCTGGTAGCATATAAAGAGGCTTTGTTACCTGCAGTGGGAGGGCAGAGAAAACCCAACTAAATGTTTAATGTACAGATTGCTGAAGAAGTTGCTTTCGACACAGCAATTCCACTCTTAAGGTATATACCCAAGAGAAATTAAAACATATGTCTACACGAAAATTTTTACATGGGTATTTATGACAGCATTATTCATAATAGCCAACAAGTGGAAAAACCCAGATGTCTATCAACCGATAATGGATAAATGAAGTATGTTAAATCTATACAATGGAATACTATTTGGCTATAAAAAGGAATGAAATGAGACTCTGATACATACTATTACATGGATGAAACTTGAAAACATTATGCTAATGTTTTCATGAAAGAAGGCCATCATAGGAGGCCATGTAAAGTATGATTCCATTTATACATATCCAGCATAGGCAAATCTACAGAGGCATACAGTAAATCAGTCATTTCCAGGGCTGCTGGTAGGGGAGGATAAAGAATGACCGCTGATTGGCGCAGGGTTACATTTTGGGTTGATGAAAATATTCTAAAATAGATCGTGGTGATGGTTGCACAACCTTGTGAACATTCTAAAAAACACTGAGTTGTACACTTCAAAATGGTGAATTTTATGTATGCGAATGTTATCTCAATTTTTTAAAAAGAACTCACAGCAGTGGGCATGCTGGTGTGGATATACTCTGTAAAGCCAGAAAACTCACCAGATGACTGTTCCACAGGAGGACCTGGAGGGTACGCCATCTACCAAAGCAATAAATAGCATTTTGGTGGGCCCTGGCTGGTGCGGCTCAGTGAATTGAACACCACCCTGCGAACTGAGAGGTCACCAGTTTGATTCCTAGTCAGGGCACATGTCTGGGCGACAGGCCAGGTCCCAGTTGTGGGGTGTGCAAGAGGCAACCAATTGATGTTTCTCTCGAACATTGATGTTTCTCTCCCTCTCTTTCTCCCTCCTTTCCCTTTTCTCTAAAAAAGAAAGGAATGCATTGGTGAAAGGGCACCTGCATCGCTATGAAGTTCAGTGGTGGCTTGCTTTTGCAGGCCGGACGTGTAGTAGGAGATGCCATTGTAAAGCTGAGCTCCTATTGTCAGTGGAGCTCATACGATCCAGAAGTAATTGAGCCAGATGACATCATGCACCTGTCAGAAACCATGTGGACATAATTATGAAAATAGTGGCAAGATCAAGTGCCAACCAGGGGCACCTGACCTGCAGGGCATTATGGAAATAGTTAATAAAACACGGTGCCACTTAGCCCTGACGGGGTAGTGGGAGCATTGTCCCATACACCAAAATGTTGTGGGTTTGTTTCCTGGTTGGGGCACATGCCTGGGTTGCAGGGTGTGTGCTAGGGGCAGCCAATTGATGTTTTTTCTCTCTCTTCCTCTCTCTAAAATCAATAATAAAAAATATCCTCAGGTGAGGATTTGAAAAAAAACACAGTGTCACTTGATGAAAAATAGACAACCAATAAGGGTACAAGCAAAGAAAACAGAAGGTGAAGAGAATGGAACCGTTTGGGAACAAAGCTTTTATATACTTTCAAAATTAAGTTGGCGTTATTCTGAACTAGATTGTTAAGAATTAGGAGTTAATTCACATACATAAAGAACTGACAAGGGAATTAAAATGGTACATTGGAAAATATCTTTGCCCTGGCTGGTGCAGCTCAGTTGGTTGGAGTGTCATCTTGTAACCCAAAGGTTGTGGGTTCGGTCCCCAGTCGGGGCACATACCTAGGTTGCATGTTCGATCCCCACCCAGTCCAGGTGCATATGGGAGGCAACTAATGATGTTTCTTTCTTGCATCAATGTCTCTCTCTCTCTTCCTTCCTCCCTAAAAGCAATCTTTGAGTGAGGATTAAAAAATTTTTAAGGAAAAAATATTTTTAATACAAAAGAAGGCAGCAATATAGAAATAGAAGAACAAAAGGATATGGCATATGGAAAAGAAAGCAAAATGGCAGATGTAAATTTCTCACGCATAAAATGACTCAGCTAGTTGATTCTGCCTCTGTCCCTGACCACACTAGTGCTGGCACAATGGATAAGCAAATAAAGTAGCCATAATAGAAAAGACTGAGGCTATTCTGGGACCAACAGCATGGGTTCCCACTTATCAGGGTTGATCTAGTTATTGCCACTGGCAAATGTCCAACTTGACAGCAAAAGAGACCCAATACTGAGCTCCTGATATGACACCATTCCTCAAGAAGACCAACCCATCATTTGGTGGCAAGTTGACTACTTTGGGACCCTTCTACCCTTAAAGGGTAGATTTGTTCTGACAGGAATGGAGACATTCTGGATAAGGGTCTTACCTTCAGACCTCATCCTGGGCTTGTACAATGTTTGATTCACCAGCAAGGGACCTTACATAATATTGCATCAGACTAGGGGACCCAATTTAAAGCAAAGAAGGTGTGAAAATGGACCCATGATATGGTATCTACTGGTAGTATCAGCTACTGCAGCTTCCTAATGCTCTTGGCCTAATAGAGCATTGAAATGTCTTGCTGAAAGCACAACTGAACTGTTAGCTAGAATGCAACGCTCTGTGAGTGCCATCTTGCAGGATACATCAAACCAATCAAATCAAAGATCTTTATATGGTGCTCTGTCCCCAACAGGAAGAACATGGGGTGGGCAAAAGTAGGCTACAGTTGTTTGTATGGAAAATAATACAATTAATAAATAAGACACGAATAAACTCTGCATTTTGCATACTCATGACTGTAAACCTACTTTTGCACACCCCTCTATATGAGTCTGAGAGCAAAATATGGAAGTAGGAGTGGTCCTCTTTATCATCACTCCCAACGACCCCTTAGAGAATTTATGCTTCCTGTTCCTGCTATTCAGGACTCCGCAGGGTTAGACGATCTGATTTCTAAAAGGGGAATATTTCCACCAGGGACAAGTGGGCTGAAAGTAGAGGAACAATCTTGGCAGGAATATTAACCCCCATCAGGAGGAGTTAGGTCTGCTATTGTACAACAAGGGCAGGGAAGAATATTTTAGCACCTAAACATCCTGCTTGGATGCTTCTTGTTATTCTCTTACCCCATTGCAATGGCGAATGGATAATGGAGCAAGGACATAGCGACTAGAAACTCAAACCTCTTTGGGATGAGAATCTAGATTATGTTCGCAGGTAAGTCAGCAAGGCCAAGAGAAGTGAGGCTGAGAATGAGAGACATTTAGAAAGGAAGGAGGCTGTTAAATTTTAACTGCAGATCTAAGAACAGCTACAGCAATGAAGGCTTTTCTAAGTTTCCCCGGGAGGAAAGGCTCATCAGAAACCTGGAGCAGCTATTCCTCAGCAGACATGGAAAAGTGCATCTGACAACAGCACAGGGAACGAGCATGGAGGGAGACAAGCCACTGCAATTTCCCTTTGCAAAAGGACTTCTTGTCCCAGCTACTCGGAATACTGTCTGGCAGACAGCCTTCAGTTGTCAGCTCCTACAGCTGCAGAGAGATGCCTTATCAAAGCTCACACACTCTTTTGGGGACAGCCCACATTCAATGACTAATCAAGGCATGGCTTTATTTTTTTAAGATTTTATTTATTTATTTTTAGAGAGGAGAAGGGAGGGAGAAAGAGAGGGAGAGAAACATCAATGTGTGGTTGCCTCTGGAGCACCCCCCACTGGGGACCTGGCCCACAACCCAGGCACGTGCCCTGACTGGGAATCAAACCAGTGACCCTTTGGTCTGCAGGCGGTGCTCAATCCACAGAGCCACACCAGCCAGTGCAAGGCATTGTTTTAGAGCCCAGACATTTCAGCCTGGTTTGGGACAATGCTCCAGAGATCCTTGCAGGGTCAGTTGAGGCTGCTGGGCCTTCCTCACACACAGCTTTCTCTTCCTTCCCCCTAAACCTACTTCCTTCTCTTCCCTACCGCAGGTGTTAGTTTCAGAGGCACTCCCTAATAAACATCCTGGACACCAAACTCGGATTCGGAGTCTTCTTCCTGCAGAGCCTGAACTGTGAAAATGCCCCAGCATCCCAAATACTTTTAGTGTGTGTTTCTTTCCAATGGTAGCATTCATCAACATAGCCCAGTCCGACTCTCAAAATCAGGAATTTAACATTGACATGTTACTGTCTAATCCTCAGTGGTTCCGATAGTGTTCTTACAGTAAAAGGTTCCTGCCCAGAAATTATGTATTGCATTTAGTTTTGTCTACAGTATTCTTCAGTCTCGAACAGTTCCCTAATCTTTACTTTTATGACCTTGACACTCTTTAAGATTACAGGCCACTTATTTTTGTAGAAAGTCCCTCAGTTTGGGTTTGTCGGAGACTTTTTCATGATCAGATTCAGGTTATGCACCTTTGGCAGAACTGTTAGAGAAGTGGTCCGCTGTTCCCATTGCCACTTAGCAGGTGGCACCTAACTTTAATTTGTCCCATTACTGATGGTGTTAACGTGATTAACGTGGTGTTCACCAGGCTTTTCCACTCTAAAGTTACTCTTTCTCCGCCTTGGTAAGTAAGTATTTTGTTGGGGAAATACTTTGAGGCTATATAAATATGCCCCTGTTCACCAAACTTCCTGTTTTTATTTATTTATGTCCGTATTGGCTAGCTAAGGAATTCTTATTTTACTCAATGGATTATAATCCATTACTGTCATTATTTCGATACTCTAATTTCCACATTTGGTCAGTGGAATCTCCTTCAAGTTAGTTTCTTTATCCTTTCCACATGTACCCATCACTCTTTTTATTTTTTCTGGTTTGCTCCTCAAGATTGTCCAAGATTATTTTGTCCTTTCTCTGCCCCAACCCTGGAAATAGCCATTTCTCCAAAGAGCTCTTGTTCCTTTTGATGGAGAATGGCATTTAGAAACTAAGATCTCAGCCCTGGCTGGTGTGGCTCAGTGGATTGAGTGATGGCCGAAGAACCAAAGGGTCACTGGTTTGATTCCCAGTCAGGGCACACACCTGCCCTGATATTTCACACGTTGATGTTCCTCTTTCTCCTTCCTTTCCCCTCTCTCTAAAAATAAATAAATAAAATCTTTAAAAAAATAAAACAAAATATTTAAGAAAAAAAAGAAACTAAGATCTCAGTTCTAGGTGTTCTCATTATATTGAGGTGTCACTGTTCTCAGGACCTTATAGTGAACAGAGCTAGGGCTGTTATGAAGTATATGTATGTGTGTTGAATAAATACATATGTGTATTTCATATATGCTTACACAAGCACAAATTTACTTCTATATTTATTTCTATATCTATTCTATATATTCAAAATCATGGGTTTACACAGATATCTCCAATTCCGATCCAACACCAAATAATCCTTTCTTTTTTTTAGAGAGAGAGAGGCGAAGAGAGGGAGAAAAAAGGGAGAGAAACATCAATGTGTGGTTGCCTCTCGCACACCCCCTACTGGGGACTTGGCCTGCAACCCAAGCATGTGCCTTAGGCTGGGAATCGAACCAGCAACCCTTTTGGTTTGCAGGCCGGCACTCAATCTGCTGAGTCACATCAGCCAGGGTCCAACTGATTTATTCTTGTTTTTTCACTTTTCATAAATGTAACTACTATCTCTACAGTGAGAAACCTGATTCCCATTATCTTTAACATGACTACTTACTCATGATCAAGCCTTCTGTACACAATCTCCTGTGATTGTCCCTTACCCTGAGTCTGGACACCCTCCTCACTCTCCTTTGAGCTGCTGATCTGCCCAGGTACCTTCTGCATCTTGTTTGGGCTCCAATGCCTTGAGCTGGACCACCCGCTGCATAGTCACCCTGGTCTGACCCCCTGTGCCAGATGGCCTTCCTCCATGGATGCACTAATCACCCATCTTGATCTCCGCACCCATGCTACACCTCCTCTCTTCCTCTCCCCTTTCCCTGACCCATGTGAATAGCAATCTCACCCCCACTGGGCTTCAATGCCTGGCACCAGGATGACCTCTGCAGAAACTCCTTTCTCACTCTGCTCAGGACACCACACTGGTATCCCCCTCCTTGTAGAGACACCCTCTTCATCCTAGTCAGATCATGCAGATATCCTTCTCACCGCGCTTGGGCTCTGACACCTGCACCAGGATGACCTCTTTTCAGACGCCCTCCTCACACCTCTTGACCAACATGGCTTCACACGCCTACCATAGACACCCACCATGCATGGCCCCATGCAATGGTCTTTGGATTGATTTGTGCAGGAAGGGGAGGGCAGAGAATGGGAAGGTGGAGGAAGAAGGGGCAGACCATTACTTCATTTTTTAGTTCATTTTTAATAGAATCATTTTTCTGAGATTCACTTCCATTTTTGGTTTTGGCTAGATCTATTTCTGTCACCATGTCTGTTGAATTCATATGTCTCAGAGAGCCCAAACTGCCTGCTCAGCCCATTTTTTTCACCTATGATGGCCACCATCTCATTTACCAGAACCATTATGGCTCACACAGGTCAATACATAACAGGTCAATATATACATTCAGAATTCTCTTCTCTCACCATGTTTTTCAGTTGGAATTTCAGGATAATATGTAGATATGGGCATGCATATTTGGGGAAGGGTATCTTGCTTCAATATTTTCAACTTCGTTTGCACTTCATTTATTCCCCTATCAGAACTCTGTTAATCTTGCTAGGTTAGTTTAAATAGAACCTCAGTTGACTCTAACTTTGTTAGAATTTTTCCCATAGGGATTTACTTCAAATGTCCTAAAGTTGTCTAGACCCCAGATCCCACTAAGAATGGACTTAGTTGCTTCTCTGAAAACGTGTCCAAGCTGATCTACCTGTGTGCCCTTATCCATCCTGGTGCTCCTGCCGGATCCATCCTCTCGTTGCCTCTCTGAAAGTCAAAGACCTACATCCTGCAAGGTACACTTCACTTGGCTACCTCCCACCCAAGCCTTTGCCAATATTCCTGTCTCTGGACCCCCAGAGAATTTTGTATGTGTCCATGACATATATCTGTTCCTGACATATTCTGATTATTGTTCCTGGGAGACTGGAAACTAGTTCCTCGGGTATAGGAACTATTTCCTTTTCATCCCTTTACTCCCTGGAGGCCTAGCACATAGTAGAGGCTCTACACATATTTGTTGAATTAAAACCTAATAAAGGTTTATATATTTTTACACAGTAGAATACTATTTGACCGTAGAAAAGAAGAAAATGTTACCTTTTGTGGCAGTATGGATAGACCTAGAGAATATTATGCTAAGTGAAATAAGCCAGTCAGAAAAAGACAAATACCATATGATTTCACTCATATGTGGAATCTAATGAACAAACTGAACTAACAAGCAAAACAGAGATGGACTCATAGATGGAGAGCAGATGACAGCTAGAGGTGGGGAGAGGTTAGCGGTGGAGGGATTGAGCAAAAAGGAAAAAGGACTCACGGACAAGGATAACAGTGTGGTGATTGATGGGGGGAGGGGGTATAAGGGGGCTAAATGTAATTGGACAAAACACAGTAAAGATTTAAAAATAAAACATGATAAAGGTTTATATATTTTATATTAATTTTTCCTTACATAGTACACTCTTCAAAACCCAACTTCCTAGTAGTCCCTTCTGGCCTGACACCTAAATATTCTACCTCATAAGAGAGAAAGATGTTTACTTTTATCTTCTAAAGGGCAAGAAAGTGAAGGTGTTTATCTTTTTCCAACATGATGCAATAGGTTGGGTTAGTGTACCAAGAGATAAAAAAATCAATTCTCAAAGCAAACTTATATTTGCCTATGGAAGCTTATATTTTTATCCTGTCCAAATGGTACACCATTTGGAAGCTATTAGATATTGACAGTGTCTCTAGAACATATGCATTACTTTACACAATGAATAAAATCAAATTTTCACCTACAGAGAGATGGCCCCAATTCATCATTCCCCATGTAGGGGACCAATCTTTTTTTTTATTAAAAAAAATTAGATTTTATTTATTTATTTTTAGAGAGAGGAGAAGGGAGGGGGAAGAGAGGGAGAGAAACATCAATCAGTTGCCTCTCCCACACCCCCAAGCAGGGACCCAGCCCACCACCCAGGCATGTGCCCTGACTGGGAATTGAACCAGTGACCTTTTGGTTCACAGGCCAGCACTCAATCCACTGAACCACACCAGCCAGGGCCAGACTTGCTTTTTTTGTGTCAGTCTTAGACTGGATTCTTGTAATCTGTTCCAAAGTAGGCATTATACAAAAATCCTGGCTGCTTTGTCATATTTTTCCCCTCTATTTTAACTGCTTATTGCAAGGGCAATCATTAGATTGTAAATTCTTTGGCTCAGAGATATCTTCTATCTTGTAGCCTTCTTTTATGTATGATAATAGCACACTTTGGATGTGCCATGAAGTATTTCACCGAGTGAGTGTTAAGTGTGCTTCACTTCCTAGGCTGTCACCACTGATCTTGTGTTCACTAGCCCAAAATAGGACCTTTCTGTGCTCTTCCCCTCATGCTTGATCCTCCTGAAGAATGTTAAGCTTCTCTTTCCTTTTTTTTTTTTTTTTGACAGCTTTTAATTGTGCTTTTATTCACCTTAGCTGGTTCAAAATGTACTTGTTTTAAAGATCCTATACATACAGAGTGACCACCGACTAATACGGGAGATCAGCCACTCCTCTCACCAGCTTCTCTTTCCCTGAAATTGGAAGAACTGGGTGGAGAAAGAAGGCCTGGGGGCCGTGAAGAGTTTTTCCTGCATACTGACAGAACGCTTTCTGACAGTCACCTGTGGTAGGCTGAATCAGTGAACGTTCTGTCCATACATATTTGCCTATCTGTCAAATTATTTCCTTAGGATAAATTTCTAGTCACAGATATGTTGAATCAAAGAGTATACCCATTTACAATTTGGACAGATAATGCCAAATTGCCTTTTCTTTTCAAAAAAGATTTTATTTATTTACTTTTTAGAGAGAGGGGAAGGGAGGGAGAAAGACAGGGACAGAAACATTGATGTGTGAGAGAAACACCAGTCGGTTGCCTCTTGCATGTCCCCAGATGAAGAACCTGACCCACAATGAGGGCACGTGCCCTGACTGGGAATCAAACCAGCGACCTCTCGGTTTGCAGGCCGGCACTCAATGCCCTGAGCCACCCTGGCCAGGGCCAGACTGCCCTTTCGATAAGATCGTATCATTTTTATACTCCCTTCACTGGTATATGTCAATGATCTGAAAAACATAATTGAAATAATTACACATCATTTCAGTTTATGGATGTCTGATAATTTGTTCAATTCCCTACAATGGTGTTTCCAATATTTCTCATTTCTATAAATAATGCTATAATAAATATGATTATACATCTGCATGTGAATCTCTTTGAGATAAATTCCTTGATGTTGAGTTACAGAGTCAAAGATAAGAGCGTTTTTATGACATTCTGATATATATATTATTTACTTCAGGTCAATATTTAGAACTTAAAGTTGTTTTAAGAATTTACTTGATGCTGAATGGAAAAATATTTCTAATGACTAATATTGTTTTTGGAAATAGAGGCTTATGGCGTTAAAAAAAACTTTAGACTGTTTTCCCTTTAGTTACTTCTTTGGAATTTTAGGCCCAGGACTCTAGCTTATCCCCATCTGAATTTTGTTTCTGTTTTAAGTAGCAGATAAAAGGTATGTGCATGTGCCTTTGCATGTTGGAAAGTTAAATGTATCCATACATCAATATGAATCATTATTAACTTAAAATGACACACCAATTTAAGGTAAGGGATTAACCCTTAGTGAGTAAGGAAATAAACTGCAGTCACGGAAATAAACTCTTCACTCGGCTCTTCAGGGAAAGTTCATGTCATGGAGCTGGAAGAAAAAATTAACATTTTCCCAAAAGGTAACAGTGAAAGGTAACAGTTTAAGTGTATCACTTATCAGTAGACAACAAAAAAAATCAGAGTACCTGTAGCTGAAAAATCATTTCCTCAGTGTTGGCCAGTCTTAGAAGTATTGCTTTTTTTTTTTTAATTTGGAAAAAAGAGAAACCAAAAAGAATAATACTTCCAAGTTTTGTTGCAAGAACTGTTTTGATTACCATCTAAAGTTAGTTAGATATTCAAATCTCTTCTCCACACCACCGCCTCTCCACTGAGCCAATTTTTTGCTGAGGAAAATTGGCCAGGGGGTGGTTTTTGTGTGTGTGTGTGTGTGTGTGTGTAATTTTGGGTGTACTATCACCATCTTGTGGCCTTTAGCCATATTACCATTAAGGGTTTTA
>PVKM010005660.1:0-47045 GCA_004027735.1 Carollia perspicillata
CAGCATGGGAACAGAACAGGCATTTGACATTTGTTCATTCACTAATTTTTACCTTATCTGCTACATTTCCCCCAAAGGTGTTCTATACATGTTGTATGTATAGGGTATGGAGGTTATATTTCGTTTTTAATACTAAAACCTATTACTAAGTATTGTTACAGAACATAGTCTGTAATGGACATAGAATGATCAACTACACATACATATCATCATTTAGAAACGTGTTTTACAAACATCCTCTACAATTTTAAACTTGAAATTGAAATCATCGCATTTTTAATTTTTTAATTTATTTTAATGACAGCTTACATTTAACATTGTTTTGTATGAATTTCAGATGAACAGCACAGTAGTTACACAATCATCTCCTTTACAAAGTGTTTCCCCTGTATTTCCACTACCCACCCGGCACCACACATACAAGTAGTTATTAGAATATTATTGATTATATTATCTATGCCGTACTTTACACACCATTGTCTTGAATGCCAAGCAACTGGACAAAATACCCATGACTTATTTTTGTGATACATATTTAAATCCTGAGGGTTTTAATACTTTGTTTCCGAGATAGACTGGTAGTGTGGCATGCACTAGATATGCGATGTCCAAGGTTTTCCTTTTTTTAACAGTTATCAGCTATGTGACTTTGTGGAAGTTATGAACTGTCAGTAGCTGTTTTATCTCCTGTGATAATGGAAGATTAGTATAGTTTTCCTATAGAGTTGTGGTAATGATTAATTACTTTTGATATTAGTTTGTAATACCAACATGTCATACGAAATGCCATACTGGGAGAACAGCGCCCGGCACATAGCAGGGCCCCACCCATGTTAACCCACATGGGTGGGTTTGTCTTCATGCTTTGTCTTCTTCAGGAGTGTTTTCCAAACCAGGAGTTCTATGTTTTAGAAGTTTGGGAGACCAGGAAAAGGCCGGACAAAAGAAAGGAGAGGTATATTCCTCGTTATACTAAGTCTGGCAGGGAGAGAACAGGCATCAGGTACTGAAAATTTACTAACTAAGCTTACTAACCTCCAGACCAGCACCCATGGCCTGAATGCAGCTACAAAGTTCAATATCATGGAAAGTAGGTATTGTATCCTCTGGGACTTCATACAGATGGATAATCCGAAAGACGCTTAACTGAAAATTACAGAGCAGGTTTCTCTGTGCTTGCACTTGATTACATGATCTGCACATTCCCGTTCATAAGCAACACAACATTCCGAACTGGATGACACCCTGGAGCTCATTTGACTCAAGGTGTCCATTTTAGATGAGGAGCTAAAGATCCAAAAAGTCAAGTGACTTGACCAAGGTCAAAGGTATTAAATGTCAAAGCCAGGATAAGCCTAATGGGTTGTCATTATTTCACACAGCATCGTGTTATATTAGTGTCCCTTAGGCAACATTATACGTTGATATTTTAATATAAATGCTTACTTTTTATAACTATACCCTAAATTCACATATTAATTTCCGTATGTTCTTTATATTTCATTTTTTTCTATAAATATTTACAAACCCAACCAAGACATTTTGTTGAAAATTTGGTAATTAAATCGTCAGCTCTGCATATGGAAATGGGTGGCCTTGGGCCATCTGGTCTTGATTGTAAATTAATCTTAGAAGGGTGAAGATAAATAGGATTCCAGATGAACAAAGATTAGAAGGTCACCATCTTACGATGTTAAAGAAAACAGACACTCTTTTAATTGTCTGTACAGAAATTTTGTGCATATCATATCTTTGTGTTTGGAGAAGATTTTTCCCATAAGAATAATAGAATATTAAATATCACAGAATCCAACTGGCTTTGTCTTTCACATAAGAAAACTGGGATTTCTTGAAGTTAAATGACTTTCTCATGACCACTCTTCCAGAAAGTGGAAAGAAAGGCAGTTATCAGAGGGTGGGCACTTTTAAGCATATTTTGCAAAATCTTTTCATTTGTATATTATTTGTTTTATTATCCATAAGACAGGAATTATTTTCTACACTTAGTCTTGGAACAAAGCAAGTCTCAGAAACATTGCAGTTGTTGGGTTTCAGAAATACGTCTTCTGATTCTATGAAACCCTTTTAATCGCTACATCTACTTGAAAAAAAGCAAAGCTTAGAATTAAATTCATGTTCTTTGACTTCCAATTTCTTGACATAATTTTAAATGTGACATTGCTTTAATACATTTTACTTTTCAAATAAACCAACTAGTGTGGTACACCTTTAAATAGGCAAATGGAATATGGATAGGTGGCATATTGTTACATGTGTACTGTTGGCGGAGGTAAGAACTGAGTTTGGTCTAATGCCTTCAAAAGTGCTGGCCCGACAACAGAAAACTCCGACATTGACAGATGATACTCGAAAGTAAAGGTTTGAGATCCTCTTTTTAAACTTAGCAGTTCAAATGTAATGTCTTTGTAAAAAGCCTTTAAACTGTGAGGCAAAAATGTCACCTCTGTTGTGGGTTATTTTACTCTATGGACTTATTTTTCGGAGGACATAATTTATCCTACTATATATCCAGATTTATGGAATAAACATGTGGCACAGGTTACTGTACTAGCAATTACTTTAAAATAGACCACGCACCTATTTTTTTCAAATCATGTGCTTTGCCAACTTACGTTCAGGCGACATAAAATAAGTTGGACTACGTGACCTTTCAACGAACCGTATGATTTAGTTACACATATTAGTTTCAAAAGGATTTACTTTTCCAAAGTCATTCTCTACGTGTAACACTATACAGGTAGGGGAACTTTAATGGGCATTAAGCGTTTGGAGAAATGCATTATACATATTTAAAATAAAATACATTGATTTTCTGTGATACATTTTTCAACCAGGTATACAGCAGTTTTATGTAGGAGAGAAGAATTTTCATCAACAGAGATGACTGGAACAAAGCTCAGTGGGTATGAGCCAAATCTCTCATTTATTTCTCTCTGTATAAGAATAGTCTACACTTTAAAAATTAGTGGCAGGAGAAATTGAATTTTCTTGTATGAACGGAAAAATCTCTATTAAGTAATAAAAGTATTTTCATTTCAGAAAAGTATTTTTGGAAAAAATAATTATTTTATTAAAAATTAAAATATTTTAAGAAAAAATATGCATGCACTTGTCTCAAGGATTAAACCTGAGTCCGATAAAACACTATGTAGGAAGGTGTTATGGTCACTGTGGGGAAACATTGTTCTCTTGCCAGTTTTGTGTGGATGACTTCAACTCAAAATGAGCCTTCGCTATTAAATCCTCAGTAAACAGGTAGCATTGATTGGGTCTAAGACATGGCTAAATTAGGATATAAACCAAGAATTCAAGCCCTCTGCTATATAATTGATTACATGACAGCCCACACATATTCAACCAAGGAACGAAGAACTCTGACATGTCTTCATAGATTAAGGTATAAATTTCCCTCGCAGGTATGGTCTCCTTGTCATTGGTAAATAACTCTTAAAAACCAATAAAAGGTAAGGGCGGGTTTGCATCTGTCCCACCAAACTATCAAATGATTCCGACTGCACATGCCTTTGCTATAGCCTGAGAGGTCAGGGAACGGCAGCAAGAGGGACAACATTTTGTTAAAGTAAATTATGAGAAATTCTAACATTTTCTACAGCAAGGATTTGGCTTCAAGACGTCTTAAAGAACTTAGACTTGCCATCTATAGGGAGGAGATAAAGCTTTAGAATGTGGTTTTTAATTTTTTTGAGTACACTGAGAGTTTTTCTAAAAAAAAAGGTAAGAGTCACCAATATAATTGATGATATCATAAAATAGTATGCCAAAAAGCTACTTCGAATTCAGTAATGCTTTTAAATAGATTTATATTGTATAATCATAATACCATGTGTATAATTTTTAAACAATTATGTACATATTTATGTATAATCTAGTTTTACATACATGATGCATGTATATATTTCTAATACATATAGATATCCATGTGACTATATATTTTATGACACATATAACATTCAAATAATGCATAATAATGTACTTACATGGCATATTGTTTATTCAGCAATTCTGCATGCAGTCTTAAGAAATATATGAATAACTATCTCTTAAATAACACTGAGACCATCCAACATGAGAATCATTGTTTTTAGAGACGCCTTTTTACTATAACTTAATGCCTTTACTATAACAATTCATATACAACTTTGTCCTAGGTGCTAATAATGCTTTTTACCTTGCTAATTTCATAGCCATTTCTTAAACATTTTTTGTTATTGGTCTTAGGAAATGTTGATGTCATTCATTAAGGGCTTTCATTCTCACAGAAGAGACAGACTTTCCTTCATATCAGTTCTATTTTCACTATGTTTTAAGATGAGCTCAATTTCTATTTTTTAAGAGTTTTACATATTTTTTAATAAGTACGTCACAGAGTTCTGGATTTCTCAAGATCTTTCAGAATGTTTACTTAATTTTTATCCTCTTTTGTTTAGCCAAGCAAGGTTCTCTCTACCTTTAATTCTATGTGCACCAAAGCACTACATTTGTGCAGGAAAGATAGTTTCCACCTCTTGACCTCCTTCTCATAATTTTCTCTTTAGAGAGTCTGGTTTCTTAAGGCTACTGAAAAAGGCCTTCTAAAAATTATGTCTCTTATTTTTCCTTACATTTAAAAAATTCTTAGCTCTACTTATTTATGAGCATTTTTTCTAAGTGGAGCATCTTATTCAGTTTAAATACTGAATGCATATTGTATTCTGATTTTCCCTGAAGAGGAGCTCCTAGCTTTTCTCCACCTCAGCAAAGAATGTAGACTTTTAAATAAGTCGATAATCAATGTGCATAGGTAAATGTTGTGCTATAGTGACCTTTTAAAGTAAAAAGGATTCTCATATACCTGGAGAGACTTAATTATGTCCTGGTTTGAAGGCAAAGGCTCTGGTGAGTTAAAGCTAGCAAATCTCAAAAACAGCCTCAGGATTCTAGAAATAGAAGGAAACTTGAAAGTTAATTTAGTGACATAGTTCAATTGACCAGTCCTGGAGTCACAAAAAACAGATCTATACTCTCTTTCCCATGATAGTCTTATAAGAACTGAAACCCCGTAAACTCTCCTCTTCTCCAGACTTAACATCCAATCTTGGGACATGATTGCTTCCCTAGACTCCTAATCACTGTGGACTGAATGAAGCCAATTGTATAGATAAGGACCATCACCTCCATTATCTAAAAACTAGACCATCATTGATGCAACCCCAGAGAGCATTAAGTTCAATGGCAGACATATCACATCATCCACTAATTCTGATCTTGTTAGAATTACACCTCCTCTCTTTTCCCTCTGCAGTTGTGTAATTCCGTCCCTAAATCCTTATTCTACAAAGCCTTCAGATTTTCTGTTACTACAAAAAGTGATAGGTACTTTATTGTCATCTGAGAGTTCTAAGAATGGGGAAAGGGGAAGGTAATTTTCCAGACCACAAGAGGAAGGAAGGATTTCAATTCAATTCTTTTGAACTTGAGACCCAGACGATAGGATAAGAATGAGAATTACAGACACTATGTCCAGTCATTCCTTCAGCTTGCTACTTATTTGAGTCAATATGTCTTAGAGTCTATCTGAATTAGAATTCTGGAAGTGATAATGCATTCAGATTTGAGTTTAGATTTTATTTCATCCATCCACGAGAAATGATGGTTGTATATTATCCTGAGAATCTAAGTGGTTCTCCTGGTCAGTCCTGATGATTTAGCACATTCACCCTGCAAAACTCAAATAAATAACATCCCCATGCCTGAATGATTTGATTTGACATCATAAGTAAGCAACTGTCTTCATAATTAATTGTTCCCTTCCCAAGCTTCTTTATTTCAGCAGCATATAGGCACAAAAACAGATACTTATTTGTGCAAAACTTTCTAGTGTAAATGTGTACATGGGGGTATAAATAAATTTTTATAATGGAAAAACTGTTTTTTCCATTATAACTGTTCTCTCCTAACTGTGTATTCAATATTTTTTGGCTCCTTACAATAGAATATCTTCTATCTTCACAAAAATTCTGTGAAATGGAAACTGACCTTTTGGTGAGGAGCACACTACAGTGTGTACAGATGTTAAATTATAATGCTGGACACCTGAAATTGATGTAATGTTACACAACAATGGCTCCTCGATAAAACACTTCACAAAATCATGGGGAAAGCAGGAAATTCTGTAAAGCATATTTAGGAGAGTATTCATTTTCAGTTGTGTTGGGATGTATCTAACTATTTATATATTTGCATCAACCAAAACACTATGTTTTCTTTTGGCCTGGGATTATTTAATCATTAGAAAAAAGAAATTAAAAAACACAATATCTAATTATTTTACTGTAAAAGAATGTTGAGAATTAAGCAAGAATAAATGGTTCTCATCACAAGAAAACATGCTTCATATAAAGGCTCATGCCCAAATTGAGAGAGAGAAAGACAAATTTATTAACACTTGTAAAATCCCCATTAAAATCTTTCGATTTATGGCAGTGAAGCAAGTTTACATGCTGGAATCACTTGAGATTTCACATTTAAAGCAGATCATTTGATGTTTTATGAATTATCAGAGTTCGAAGAGAGAGATACAGCATAGTATTACATTTTATGGAGGACCTGATTTTCACATTCATCTGAGATCTTATTTTACCACTTTTGACAAGAGTGAATCCAGGGAAATACTTCTCCGTAGTGTTCTAGGAAGGAATAATGGAACAGGAAACTGTAAAGAAATTGACCTGTCCTTCTTGGCAGTAATTAAAGAAATTGATATTTATAGGGTTAAATAATCCAAACAAACATTTTTAACGTAAAAAGGAAAACAGATACTTGGGTATAAAAGGTGATTTTGGAATGGAGCTAGCAGTTTCTCTGTTCTTTGTGGTCAACCGCAGATGAAGAGAACATACGACGACCCACGATTTGCCGCCCTTGCATTAGGTATGTCTTTATCGGCAGACCATGCCTTTAATTTTATTTCTTGTATTAGATAAAGCCAAACTCAAAGTCTATGCAGGAAACTGATAGTGTACATTTGTTTTCAGGAATCTGCCTCCTTAGAAGAGTATCTCAGGATATCCAAATATTTAGGTGAAAATCATACTGTTTTTGAGGTCTTCCAAAGACAGATTTTTCAAACTCCTGTGAGTAGCAAATTAAGCCGTTGAATTGACCATGTTGGTGTCTATCATAATGCAGATTGGGGCAGAAATGTCAGTAATGCTGACCTTTTCTTTATTTAAATTTTTGATAGGTTCATTAATCATCAATTTTTGGCATTAATTTAATTTTTAAAAATATAATTGCATTAAAATACTTCATCTTCGTTACTGAAATGTTAGTGTCCCCTTAAATTTTGTGTGGAAGGCAAGTGAGTACATATATATATGCACATTTTGGAAGTTGTTATTTATATCTAACGTTACCCTTTTATTTTATAGTTGAGGCCTATTTCCCCTCCCACACCCACATTCTTCGTGGACTTAAAGAATGGATAATTATACTACTCTTTTGTCAGCATTTTCCCCATAGTTTAAGGTTGAATATTTTAGGCTTTGTTCTATGTTGTACTTGTTTTGGTTTAATTATGTCAGGACTATTGTTTTTCTTGCTTATTCCCTCCTTATTGCTAGGGGAAGGGATGATCTGTCATGGCGTCCTTGAGGAGCGAGCTCCCTGTGGAGGACTCCATGTGCTACGTCAAGCTGGTGTGAGTGAGTGTGCATACCTGTGGGGGCAGAGCTCCTCAAACCAATGTTCCAGGGGCATTGTGCATGTGCCAGAGGGCTTTGGAGTAAGACTAGCCCTCCCGTGAGATGAGACTCCTTATGTTTAGATATTTAACAACAATAAGTTTTAAAAGTGAAAAACAAGCTGATCTGGTCTCCTCCTCTCACTCTTTTGCTTCGTTTTCCCAGAGATTTAAGAGCTGGAATCACTGGACTCAGCAATTTAAAAAAATGGAGGAAGAATGAGAGGAAAAATGCTTTGACCATAACCTAAGAAAGGGAATCTGGGACCAAACTTCTGAATAATTATTTTCTTGCGAGTACCTAACTTTTCCCCATCTTTTTAAGGCAATATTGGTTCTTCAACTGTCCACAATCGTCATCATTGAATTTTAGTTTGGTCGTAACTGGTTTATTTGGCTACTTACTCCATTGCTTTGAATTTCATTCCCCCTATTCCGCCTGTCTGACCTGCCCCCTTCACCCTTGGGAGCTTAATAAGAACCTTCTCTCTGTTGAAACCTCTAGGTGACGGATAGAAATGTCAACCCGCCACAGGCTCAGAGCTGACTCTGGAGGAACCATGGCACCGTTGGTTGCGTGTCCCTAGGCTGACACCGATCCATTGATAACCTCTCTCTGGGTCGGACTTTCCAGCTGGGTTCCTACTCACCGCATAACTGCGTAGTTCAGACCTTGTTTTTCCACTTAATTGCGTGTGTGCTGTGTGGGGCAGTATCAAAGACCCTCCTAAAACTTAAGATTGATTGTCTCTCTGGCTCCCTTCGGTTGACCAGAAGTCCCACAAGGATACCAGACTGGCCCGACTAGACACTTCTTGTCGGTGCCATTCTGGTTTCCTTATCAAGGTGTTTACGTTTCATGTGCTGATAGTTTTCCCAATATTTGTTTTTTCAGTGTCAGGTCTTGCCGAAATTACAATACAGATCTCAGCTGTAACTGAAGTTCAAAATCCAGGAGAGCTTTTAACTTCGCATTTGCAAAAGAAAAGAACCTTTAGTAATTCTTTTAGTGTCTTAAGGCAGAGGCTAGGGGAGAGGATTTGGGGGAACAAAACAAAGGAACCAGGGGTTTCCAGAAAGCTTTCTGGGATATGTCTGTGCTGCTTTTCTCTTTGTTTGTTTCTCCTCCTTTCCTGGACTTGGCATACTTTCTCAGAGTCATTCGTGTAAAAACTCACCCCATTCTGAGAGCTATCACTTCATCTTGTTCATTCATGTCTCTGCTTTAGGGTAAAAAGAACGGGTACAGCGATGTCTTCCTGCAGGTAAAAGAAAAATAGACGCGTCACACGGAGATGGATCATTTGTCTAGTTTGTAGGGAATTCCTTTCTGTGCCCAGGGAATTGAAGTATTCACTTGAAAGCAGCAGCCATGGCATGGAGGCTTCTGCTGTTCTTCATTCGCCACGAAGCAGTAATTCAATTAATTGATTACTTTGAAAGGCTTTGACGCAACAGCGGTGTACATGACCTGCTCGTGTTGGGAACAGATGAAAATGCTGTGCTGGCAAAAGGCTTCCATCTTCTTAATGAGATGTGATGTTGTTTAGGGTATTTGAAGGCATCGGACTATGTCAAAAATTCGAACTACAAGGAAGGGAACATTTAAAAAATTGGGATAGTTGAGGTGCCTAATAATTACCATATATTTCTTAAGATAACTGATTTATCTCTGGAAGGGAAAAAGTTTACTGTTTCTTATGTTAAGGGCAAAACTATAGGCTAATGTTCTAGATGTTTCTATTTATGTGCTTTTGAATAAAAGGTGTCAAAAACATAACAGAAAGTGTAGACTGCAAGAAAGATACCAACTTTCCATGAATACTTTAGACATGGCGGGGGTCCTGCAGGTGGAGAAATCCCTCCATACCTGTAGGCTGAGGGTTCTTCTGGAGCTTGGAGACAGCAGCTAAAGAGGAAGGAGTCTTGGACTCTGCCGCTAAGGAGCTTCCAGTCTAATGCCGGGGCTGGGCAGATACCCAGAATGAGGTCCTGCATCATCAGCCACACCGCCGGCCAGAAATCAACATGAACTACAGCGTGGTGCCCTGCCTCGCTTCAGCACCTTAGACCTGACACCCTCTCCGGTCATCCCCAGGCATCCTTTTGTCCTCACAGACCTTCACCTCCACATGTGAGCAAGTCTATTTCCTTACTGATTATAAATCCCCTCAAGGCACTGAGCTGTAATATGAACTCAATAAAGTGTGATAAACAAAAAAGAAAAGGAAACGCACTGAAGAAAAACATACGTGAAGTTCCAGAGAAACTGTGAAACGGTTCAAGCAAAATCCAAGGTGCAGGGCTGGCGTGTGTGGATGGGCAGCGTGCGTTCTTCACGGCGAGCAGCTCCGGGCCAAGCGAGGCCAGCCAGGGTTCTGCTCACTGAGCCCTATGCCTGTGGTGGAGCCCCTGCCTGGTTATGGGCTTTGGTCCGCCCTGCCACAGGTAGGTGTTAGATGTTACCTTTGGATATGAGCTTTCAGTACTTCATTGGCAAAGAGACAAAAAAAAAATTATCTGCAATTTGTTTTAAAATCTGTAATTCAGGAATCTCAAGGCAGATGGTGTTGGACACAAAAACGTCAAAGGGTCACGGAGGAAAAGAGAGCGTAAGTAGGGCCAAGGGCCCATCGTTTCTTTTAACCATCCTCGCTAAGGGCCCCAGTCATTCTGTGGGGAAGAGAAGCAAGAGGTGGCTATTTGATTTCCATCTGTAATTCCTTTAATAGATTCTAACGGCTGCTTCCAGTAACTATTCAGTAAGCTGATTGCGATTCAAGTCCACAGTGTGGGTTCTCATTCTCAGCGACACTTATTATTTTCTCTACGATCTGCGATGAAGAACACCACAATTGTTATAGAGTGTACTGGAGCCCCAAGGACTCCACGTGGTGATTACAACCATGATTTAGGTGTCGGGGAGGGTTAGCCAGGTAAAGCAGAACCACGCAGGTGCCTTACTTGGCTTGTCCAGAACGGCTGTGTCTTCTGTTAGGTAAGTGGATACCCCCGCAGTTACCGGTCCTACGGTCATGGGTGGGAGCCTCTCCTGGATGCCGTGCCCAGGCACTGGTTCAAGTAATCAGGGAGCTCTGCATGGAGGAAGTGGGCTTTGAGGAGAGCATGAAAAGAACAGAAAGCCACCTCAGGAAGAAAAAAAAGGGAATTCTAGGTGGTTTATGCTGAAGGCCTACACGGTGAATTTGATTATTGCGTGTGTTTGATTTGGCCCGCGGAAAGTTTATGTAACTAGAGATATATTATGGTCCATCACAACAGTCCTGCTTCAGCACCTAACATCTTACCCTCAGCCTTATTCATTTGTGCATCTTGCCTGGCCCTAAGGAGCTGTTGAGTTTTTGAATCCCACGAGCATCTCCCTTTGGAAGCTGAAGTAGAAAAAGATCAATTACATTGAAAGAGAACAGGCAGGAACAATCTTGAAATAAATATTCTAATGTTTAATCACGATGTATTGAGCATTTGGTAACGTAAAGCTTTTTTCAAACTGTTTGCGCTTAGTTAAACTTACTGGGTACTACATCATAAAACATACCCCAAATTACTTCTGGGATGCACAACTTATGTTCTAGAAGATGAGTACTGAGTAAATATAATAACCTGGAGAGATTCACATCTCCTGTAAACTTGAACTCATAATGGTTTGCAACTGTTCCACAAGATCACTCTTTCTTGGGATGGAGCTTTAAGGAATGCATGAGGACATCTGAGGGCTAGAATGTTCTGGGGGTTACAACCAGAACACCCTACTATGTAATTCAGACATATACAATAGTATCTTGGTGATTCCAATCTCCCTCTCATTAGTACTTGAGACTTGAATGTCTAAAGATATAATAGCGGATGCTCTTCCTGAGAGTTGAGAGCGCTCAGAAGAACACAGGCAGCAGAGTGGGAGAGGGTGTCCTGAAAGCGGAGCCCATCCAGGGTGCCCGCGGCTGGTGAGACTCCCTGAAGGCCTATGTCGATGTAATCTGGGGGCTTTCGCCTATCACTCATGGTATTTTTATGCTTGCTTTTATAAGGAGTTCATTCTAAATTTGTTACCATCAAGAAAATCTGATGTTCTAGGGAGAAATGTCTCGTTGATTCGGTGCACACCATCTGCTCTCTCTGCGGATAAGGGTGAGGAAGGTGTAAGAGTACTCCGATTTCAGAAAACGATGCACGGGGAGGCCAGAAGAAGAGATGGACGCTTCTGCACTGGGACAACTCCATTCTAGTGAGAGGAGACGGAAGAGTGTGTCCAGAGGCAGCCTCTGCTTACCTGGCTGCTGCCTCCCTGGCTCCCATCCCAGCCACGAAACCCGCACAGGAGACACAAGATGCAGTCATGGGGACGTCCGACACATGTCCAGAAGAAAGGGCTCAACGTTGACTCGGTGGATGAGAACAACTTCCAACAGGTTTTAGGTACCAACAGGTTGTTCTTAAAATTTTTGCTCCGTACGGAATGGACATACAATGAAGAGCCCCAGAAGCGTCCAGCTTTCACTTTTAGCTGACTTTTTGGGAAAAGCTGTTTTCACTTTCTGCCTAAATCTTCCCGCAGAGTGCTGGAGTTAACTGTCCATGCATGACAGGTGATGTGCTCTGACAGACACGAAGAAGAATTAAAGTGAAATGCATGCACTGTTTAAAATAAAATCATCGATGCCATGGATAAGAAAAACAAAACAGATGGAATTGTGTGTTTGGCCATGCCTCAGAAGACTTTCAAACTCTTCTAAACCACTTAACTTAATAAAGAAATGAAAAAACTTTCAATATTCCGAGTGTAATAAAAGAAAAAAAAACAACCTAATTCTATAATCACATTGCAATTTGGCATCAATAGTTTTAATGTCAGGAACTCACTGATGAAATGGCATTGAGGTTTACGGGGAATACACAGAGGGTAAATCATGGAGGGAAAATGACTGTCGATTCAAAAGTCACAGACCTGACAAAGCGGCTTTGTGTTAGCGTATCCCGTGCTAAAAGAAGGGTCTGGTGAGTGAAGCTGGTCAACCAAGGAAGGGAAACCTCACATGGAATCGGCTGAAGCACGCCTGCCGTCTCCTCGACGCAGCGTTCAGTTCCTCAGAAAAACATTCCAAGTGCACAATTCTTCACAGACTATTTCTCTTTCCTTGAATGAAAGAGGGGTACACTGGGTGTAATCACTTGGCTAGCTCAGAGCCACAAGAAAAGTCAACAGTCTTGAGGTTGCTTTCTCAATGGAATGCTTCAACTTGACATCAACAGGAAAGCCCAATCAGTCTTAGATTGGAAGGGCTGGAAACTTTCCCCCCAACTGATTGGTGTGGGGGGGTGGGGAGAGGGAAGGACAGGAAAGGATTTACTCAAGACCAGGGGAGCCGAATAAACAAGTGCCATCAGAGTTTCCTGCGGGAAAGTGGAAAGATTAGCCTGGTTTATATTGAGATGAGGACAGAGCTTAACACGGGTTGTAGCTGATCAAACAAGAGTGAATCATGGTGCTGTCTCATCTAGATAATCTGCAGCCAGTATCTTTCATAATAACCGAGAAACCCTGGGCTTTTAGAGAGCCCCTGGCTGATTCAGTCAACGAAGTGGCAGGGCTCAAGGACAGGCCGTCATTCTCGTCACTTCGCCTCCGAAGTATTTTCGCTCACTTCTGACTTCTAAAAAATAATACGTGAGATAACAAAACAAATCCTAATCATAAGCTTTTAAATCATGCTTAGGAAGCTGGGGATCGTTTACGGGGTCTTGGGAACAAAGTCTCTCGCTAAATGTCCTTGGGGACCTTTATTACTGGACGTGGGCATTTTGCCAGATGCTGCAATGAAGCTTTATAAAAATAGACAAGATAAATGGACTTTTAGTGCAGTGTCGTGCCAGACTTTTAATTTTCAGGAAATTATTTTTTTTAACCTAGCTGAGAGTCAAGTCAATTTGTGAATTAGTTGAAAGGATGGCTGGATAGGTGGGTGGGGGTGGGGGTGAGGCATTTGACATTTCAAGTCAGAAAAGCCTGCCACCCAAACAGATTTCTTTGGCAATCAAGATAACTTAACAACCATAAACACATTGTCAGAGGGAAAAATTACATTTTGCTCTAACACAGATCATGTACAGATGACTGGTGTTTCTTTCAAGTTCAAGCACAGAAAGACTGTTTATATATATCAACTCCTGACCCAGGCAGGCAGAGCAATCTTAGAGGTCTGAATAGAAACGGCTGGAGAGCTTCGGGCAACTTCTTTGCTAATGATGTAGCATAACAGTCATGGGATGCACACACGTCCCAGGGTGCTGAGCATCAGGACAAGTGGATGCCGCTGATAATGTGGGACACGTTTCCATTTTTACTATAATATGCAAACGAGGTGGCACAACTGCTGTTTTAAAAAAATGTATTTCCTTTCGCTTCACTCGGTTTATCTGAAACATGACACAGTTTGTTTCCCCGTTTCTGAGGGGTGCTTTTATCACCCTAAGGATGTTCTACACTGACACTCCAAATTTTATTATTATGATTTCATCAAGTTTTTAGGTAATGAATCCTTCAGATGGTAAACGTAAAAGACATATTGACAATGACAATGTCAGTTGTTAAGAGCTACGTGAAACTCAAAGTATTGTTAATTCCTCACCATTATTATTATGAATGTTTTCAAAAACAAAAAAAAGCATAGGAGAGTTATTTTTTAATTCACCTGAGACCATAGTTGACATATGGCAAGATTATTTGAGGTAATTGGCATATGGAAGAGAGAAAAGAGTTGCCCAATTCTCCAGTAATTTGTCATCACTTATTGTGGCAAGCATATGTTAAATAGGTATTTATTGAGCACATTTGATGTGATGGACAGTGGGTTAGATACTCCTCTTTTATGACAAAGCTACAAATAGTCCTTGCCCCCCGCCCCGAAGTTTGTAAACAGCTGGCTGTACAGAGAAAACTCACTTGTGCTCGCAGACCCGTAAGCACACATGTTAACAATTGAACAATGATACGAGACGGTAGAGCAAATCGCAAAAGAGGAAAAGTAAGCGGTGGTGTAGTAGGGATATCTATTTTCATCGTAAATTTGGAAAAATCACACAAAGGTGGTGTGGGTGTGTCTTCTTGGCATGTCTTCGTGTAGCTTAAAGATGTATCCCTCAAGGCCCTCTGAAAGGGGAAAATGTTTCTGGAACTCATGCTGCGCACAAGGCACACAGCATTTATTCCCTCGTGTGACTGCCGAAACAGTAACTGACGTGGGTGTTATTGTAGATTCTGCTTCAGAGACCTGGAAATGGAGCCTCAGGTGCTAAGTGAATTACCCAAGTTGCATCAGCAACAAAATGGCAGACCCGAACTTTGATTCCATATTTCTTTCATTGAAATACATGGACAAAAACTAAGGGGGGTGGACATGGGAGGGAGGTGGGGAGCACCGGGGGTTGGACTGGGATTGGAGCAAAAGACAGAACTGTACTTGAACAACAATAAAATAAAATAAAAAAAGAAATATGATTGACATATAGCATTATATTAGTTTCAGGTGTACACCATAATGCTTTGATATTTGTATTTATATCGTGAAATGTTGACCACAATAAGTCTAGTGAACATCCCTCACCATACATAGTTTCCCTTTTCTTCTTATGATGGAGACTTTCAAGATTGATGCTCTTAACAATTTTCAAATCTACAATGCAGTATTAGCAACTATAGTGAACCTGCTGTCTGCTACCTCCCCATGACATGTGCCCCCGTGCCTCCCTGAACACCCCACCCACGTGTGTGGCCGCTGAAGGGCTCTCCTGCCCGTTCCCGTGGCTCCTTCTCTCCACTCTAAAGGAGTAAATAGGGCTCGTTTACTTTATAACTGGGAGTTTGTGCCTTTTGACCAGCTTCAGCCATTTTGCCCAACCCCCATCTTGAACCCATATTTTTATGACTCAAAATTCTGTTATCTCTCTCCCTGCACAAATTTTTCTTAAAATGTGATGTTTGCAGACCTAAATAAGGAGCGATGTGGAGAGGTGGTGGGGAGTTTGGAGAGGGGGATGGAGGGATGCTTGGGAGATGCGGATCCTACCTCCTTAAACGTGCTCAACCTGCCTGGCACCAACTGTCTCTCTGACTTAGACGTTTTGTGTTTCAAGTGAACACAGTTGTCTGAGATGAAAGAAATAAAAAAAAAATTCAAGTTCATTGCTCCTTGAGCTGAGGTCACTTAAGCTGAATTCTCTCCTGTTTTCACTACAATTTTTCAGGAATCTACAAATCATTGAGCGAGGAAAAATTCTATTTCTTCCCTGAGGAAAAAAGAGGGGTGCCCTCAGGAGTCCCTGGCACCCGGAGAATGCTGCCTCTCTGAAAGACACACGTCCAGGGTGTTGACGGAAACCTAATGTAGACGTCATAGCCATTCCGGAGCCTTCCTTCTCACATTTTATTTTTGTCCAGGACTCTAAAGTTCAAAATAAATTTAGCTAGAATGTAGAATGAAAGAGGTTCCTTTATTAGATTTTGGGATGAAAGGAAAGTTAATGGTCACCGAAAGATCTTTATCTATTTTATTCTATCTCTTTTATTCTTTCATTCTATTGGGATATAAGAGATAATTGGAAAGTAATTCGTAGATTCAAAGCCTCCCAAGATGGAGTAGAAATGTGATTATTTCTACTTGGGAAATGGTATTTGTGAAATATTTGTGCTCATTACCCTGCCTCTGAGCAGAATAGTGCCTACATCACGCTCCTTCTGTTCTGCGAAGCTGGCTTCTGAGACTGAAGTGTAGGGTTCCACTTTACCTAACTGTGCTCAAACGTAACTTTGGTAAGCCACCTTAGTATTGGTAGCAGGTACTGTCTATGAAGCGGTCACCAAGGGGTAGGCACCTGACTCATCGCGGCACCGCCGGCCTTCACCGAGGATGTGCCTGCGTGCGGCCCTTCAGCGCTGGCTCCCTCACACGCCTCTCCTACGCAGAAGGGCACTCCCCTCCTGCCACCAGCTGATAACTTAGAATTCACTGCACGTTTCACAAGGGCTATACACGATATATCAGTGTAAATATAATACGTAACATGCGTATACAAGCAGTTGCATGCATTTTCTATTTTACTGTTGATACTATTAATCACAATGACAATTTGGGTCCAGTTCAGTGCCCGTGAGGGCTGTGCAGGGTCGATGTAACGCCATATCACGGGTGATGAGACTGAAGTTGGGGCAGTAAAAAGCTAAAATTCAATGATTCCGTGGCATTGGCTTGCATCGCCTAGCAGGCTTGTTAAACTAGTGCTGGAGCCCCCCTCCAAATTTCTGATTTACTGTGTTTTGGAGTCAGTCAGGAAAACTATGGCTGTCTGAACCTCGAGTGAGACATTAAAATTCCACATATTTGACGAGGTTTGTCCAGAAAGTATCCAGCCACACGCTATGAAAAATAGAGGCATTTATCGAAGAAGATACTAGAAATATTGTCCTTAGGACAAACGACACCACTGTACCCTTCACCTTAGGACCTCACAGAGTTCTCTCAATCGCCATCCCATGCCCATATTTTCCTGAATCTCATCAACAGTCTGAAATCTCTTCCCTTTCAAAGGTGATTTTAGTTTTGGGAAAAGCCAGAAGTCATGGGGTGCCAAAGCTGGGCTGTAGGGGGCCTGAGTCACCTGGGTGATTTGATGTTTCACCAAAAAACTCTTCTCGAGATGTGATGCATGAGCAGGCACGTTGTCCGTGGTAAAGCTGCCAATCACCCGTTGCCCATAGCTGCGGCTTTCTGAGTCATCCAAATAGTTACCACCCAGGAATGTTCAAGCTTAATGCAGAATTTGTTGCAGATTTGTTGCTCTACTCATTCAATCATGTTCGATGCTACGGCCACACAACTGATGTGTGTTACTTGATACCTGACTCTCAGATGTGAACAAACAAATGTTTATTTTCTGTATCTGGTTAAACCTCTTGAGTAAACCTGTAATTATCACTTGGCCAATGTTCTAGAAAGTTAACGCAGAATGAATGGCAAGCCCTTCAGCATCAAAATAAGCAACCTTTCTGCTAGTCAGAACACACCCAAGCTGGGCCACCAACTAAGGTTCTCTGGGGGTCATTGTCTCTTGTTGTCACAGCTTTTGGAATTATTTCTTACTCACCCTGTGCCCCACAAAGCGACTTCCATTAGTAATGACATCGTAATAAAGAGGCTTCCGGGGAAATTTCAGAAAATGGCCAGGGAAGAGTAGCATCCACTAGATGCTGGACGGGCTGCAAGGGGATGGGACCAGGCAGAAAGTGCAGAATCAGAGTCATGAGCAAGTTACAGGCATGGGAGTCACTTGGCAATCGGGTGGCCCAGTCAACCTTAACCCCTGGCTGTCACTGAATACTCGGGTTGAAAAACCCAAACCAGAAAAATGCTCTGGAAATGAAGAGGAACACATCCCATATATAATACTAGCAGTTTTATTTTTGGGTGGGTACTTGTTGTTGCTAAAGTGTCAGAAGCAAAAGAGACCAGATTAAGAAGAAAGACAAGCCAAGAGAAGCTCTTTCAAAATGAAGGGCCTTTCAAAGACCTTCAAAGGTTTTAGGTATAAGATGCAAAAAAAAATTTCATATAGTGATTTGCCATGTTTTATGCAATTTTTAAAAATATTTAAGCTTTTATCAGAGCCCTGCCCTTGGCATGCTGGTACCAGTTTGACAGCTAGATCTCCAGAGGTTTGGAGGGCCCTGATTTTGTGGTGTTTGCTGATTTGGGTGATGGAAATACTTCCCCCATGACCATTTTCAAGCTACCAACTTGATGTCAACTGACTCATAAGATTCCTGAAATTTTACCAGTTGGCTCTGGCATGAGCTGACTCAGCCCACACTGAAATTACAGAGTGGAAACTCTAATTATCTCTGCTTTATGTATGCATTCAAGGGGTAGCTACGTGGTCCTCTCTGTGGGTGCTGAGGGGAATCTTCGATTGTCGAGCTCTAGAAAAAAAATGTTATGGATTCCTTTGGTGTCTTGTTCCTAAGCAAGACTATCCGGATACTATTGAACATTATGCTTCTGCACAGAACCTTGACTGCTGAGGTCACAGGGCACTGCTGTGAGATCACTCGAACACTGTAATCCCCGCAGGCAAAATCAGTGTGGCATGCAGCCTGCTCTGATGTTTCAGGTGCTGAGATTCGGAACACAAAGGTGGCCATTGTTAGAAGAGGGGATGGTGCAACCTTTGTGAGGAAGAGAAGCATTTGCCCTGGGGTGGGGGACAATAATAAGGAGATAAGGAGGTGGAGACACAATCACCTGTCCCAGACCCAAGGCAAGTTTAAACACAGCGGGTGGAGAATCCACCAGTACCATATAAGGAAGCAGCCATGAAAGGACAAGGAAAAGAAGGAAAGGGTGAGGATGATTTCAGAGTGACAGCTGCAGGAGAAGGAACGAGGAAGAAGAGAAAGGAACAATGAGAGGAAGGAGAGAAGTAGCCACAGGAAACTGGCAGGAGAGCCCTCCACCTGTCACACCTGTGGTGGGTTGTTTTGGAGAGACACAGGTGGGATTGTGTGAGGCGAGGCTGATTTCACAAAGAGGTAGGATGAGGGGTGTTTTCAGGGAAATCTATTGCGACACGCTGTGAACTTCCTATGAACAGGTATGAATATATATTCATATGTAAATATATAGGTATCATATATTTATATTAATAATTTCACCCAGGAAAAGGCGGAACCCCAAACTGTATTTATAAACAAAAGAGAAACAGGTACCATAAAAATGGAGACACAAAAATTCTAATGTCTGGGATGGAAATTAGCAAAATACAAAGTTGATTATCTGTTTAAAGGACAAACGTAGACATCTCTGCAATTCTTCATACCTTTTCATTTATGATTTTGTCTTAATAATCCCAATTTCCCAAAACAAAGGGCAATGGATATTCTTAAAGAAAAAAGTAACCCAAGCGAGATGTATCCTTGGTTCCACACAGAAAGTGAGACATATAGAAAGATTAAGCAAGGTTCCTGGATAATTTTTAAAAGAGGAAAGAATGGATGACTTGGGGAGGAGGAGCAGATTTGTGCAAGAAACAGGCTGCTTTAGGAAGAGAATGCTATTTGCTTCTAGGGACAGTGGTTCCTGTGGGGTTCCTTTTGGATTTGAAGGGAAACAAATGGCCAGCAACAAACTTCCTATGTGTTTTTGCTTCACCCAGAAACACGTGCCTGTCGAATCTCAGAGGAGATAAATTATAATAAATCTTCAAAGAATAATCCAACTGGTGTCTCTAGTGCCCCCCCACCTTGGAAAAGGAGACAATAAAAATCAGTTTAAACAGTGGTGTTCTCAGAGAAGACATTAGGAAATGGATGCTTCTCTCCATTCCCAAACGTGTATCTGAAGAAGACTATTTATGGAGCTCATGATAGAAAGAAGTCAAAGGTTTTGGAATGCAAGTGCATGTTAGTTCAGAAAGGAAATTTTGAAACCCATGTAGAAATATTGCAGACTCGGCGGAAGCAGGGCTAGTTTCAGCCCAAACGACGCTCCAACAACGCTCACGACTTCCGACAAGTTGCTCGGGCTCTCCAGCCCGTCTTTGACAAACTGTAGAAACTGAGCAGACGCATAAGGTTCCTGTCGGGCAAGAAATTGACAAAGCATCCTACGATCAAGGAAGACCCAGTCTCTCTAAATGCAAAGTAAGTAATTCATTTTAAAATTTAATTAATTCATCTTAAGTACATAAATAATGCATGAATAAATGTTCCATATAAAAATTTCAAATAATACACAAGTAGGTAGAGAACAGAATTATCGCGTGTTTATTTTCCTCCCCCATCTCATTTCCCTCAGCAAAGGCAGCCGTCATTCACAGTTCGCTATGCACCCTTTCTGTTCTACTTCTATTCACCTATTTATAAGATCATTTTTGTATTTTATACTATTGAATCAATGGAGAGAAGTTTTAGAAAAACATTTCACCACTCAACAAAAATTCAGTAAACTCATTTAACATATTTTTTCAAATGTTTGTCTATGCAAAATTTTCAGTAACAGTAATAATATTTTAAAAGGGAGAGGTATTTAATCCTTGAATCAAAAATTATGATGATTTTATATTTTTGTCTTTGAGGTGATAAATTAGTCTGTTCAGTGTTTTTAATAGTACATTAGATGTCAGATATCTCAGAAATAAATAAGGAAATCAATTTCATTTTTAAAGCATGTAAAATATGAACAACTAATCCCTTGTTTGGGTGCTCAAGATGGATGGTAAGTGCATTACAGAAAAAACAAAAACAAAAGCAGTGGCTAACATCAGAATTAAAGAATGAAACAATTTTACAGCTCAGAGGACATCGAGGTGGCACAGAAGCCTGCTTCTTATTTTATAGAAGAGATAACATAAGCTCAAGAAAGTTTTCCCAAGATCACACCACGAATAAATGATAAATCCAAGATCAGACCCCACCCCCTCGTACAGTTTTCCCACAATACAATGGGAAGTTGGAAGAGAGACATCTTCAGGGCTAGAAGGAGTTGGGTCTGGCTGGTCCTTTACACAGAAGAGATTTTAACCCAGCAGCTCCAGACCCATACAGTGTTTTACAAACATTAAAACAAAAGTTTTCAAACATGATCAGTTCCCAACATTTTTAAATGCAAATTTTCACTTCTCTCGAAATATCTGAAGATTTCCCAACACTAGGACCAAACAATGGCATGCGGCAGCTCTAGGGCGAGACTCCCTCAGATCTGTCTTTGGTTTGCTCCTGTGCGTCACATCCCTTATCCGCCTGCGGTATGCAGGGCACCTGCCTAGATCCCAACCACAGGGGTCACAAGTCATATCTGTGTATACTCTGTCACTTTTGAGTGACAGTCTTTGAAAATACCATATTTTCAGACCATAAGACACACCTAAGTTTTAGAGGAAAATAGGAAAAAACATTTGGAAGCAAAAAATGTGCTAAAATATTTAATAACATAAATAACATAGTATTTCACCAATATAAATGTAAACAGAACTCAACAGCAGCATTAACAACCATTATTCCTCCCAAAATTTTTTTTGGGGAAAGGTGTATCTCGTAATCCAAAAAAAAAATACAAGTATTATGTTGAGACAAGAGACAAAAACTAAGATTGTCCAACACAAAGTGGAACATACTGTCAACTTACTGACATCTGATTATGTTAACATTGTTTTAGGTCCAGGGGCTCTGTGTGTTCATGCTGTGTCTTATCTCGCATACAGCTCACCTCCTCTGCACTTGACCCTCTCCCAGGCTCTGGAAAGGCGGTTTCCTTCTCTGAAGCTGTGTGGTGCTCCTAAGAGGCACAGATATCAGAGACACTGCCAGGTCCTGTTGAGAATAAGAAGTAAGGCACTATTTGTAAGAAAACAGTTGATTGGGGAAATATTAGAACTACAATTATTCAATACTTCATCAAGTAATTTTTAAGTGCCAGTATTTGGTAGACATTTTGCAAACGACATGGGAACATAAGAAGGATTTCGTGCTTTAAACAGCTTAGAATTGAGCTTAGATGAGCTCTGAAGGAAGAGGGAGGGATGAGTTCAAAGGAACCAGTGAGTTCAAAGGGACATCATTGGCTTTGCAAGAAGGGCTTTGAGCAAATTCACAAACAGTGAGTAGGAATTAAGCTAAGGGAGAAAAACAAAAAAAGTTGGCATTGAACAGAACTGATTTGACCTCACTAATGCCATCCATCCTCTCTTTTCTGAGTTACAGCAGCATTTGCAAGTCTCTTCCTTTTGTTTACCCAAGGAGAGGGTAGGGAGGGAGGGAGAGGAAGAAGGAGGGAGGGAGGGAGAAAGAGAGAGAGGGGAAGACAGAGAGAGAGAAGGAATATACACTATGCCCATCTCTTTTTTGGTTTGCTTTCCAAATGATGAAACACAGTGTCAGTTTACTTTACTGCTTGACGAGCCAGGATGAAAGGGAAAGTATACACGCTCCTCCTCATGACTCTGGGGAACTGGTCAGGTGGCTGAGGATGGTTCTCTACACAAGTGGTACTCAACCTTATCACCCTCCAAAGTGCTCTGTTATAATAAATATTCTGCAGTGCCTACTTTAGTATCCTGAAATCAAATAGACTCTGCAAACTGTCCTCCACATGCCTAATTAAGAAAAAATTACAAAACTCTTACTGCAATGTAATGAAGGAATAAAAGTATGTTATAATATTTATAAATATTGCCATATGTACCTGCTAACACATTACCACAATAGAAGACAAAAGACAGATGATAGACGTTTGTATCTATGGATGGATCCAGGAGAGTGCTCCAGGTGGGTTAAGTATTGACACGTATTGGCGTTTTCAGAAATGGCGAACAACTTACTAGCATTCTGAATAAAGCCAAGTCCAATCTTTCCTCTACCGAGTAGATTTCATTATTGTAAAATTCAGCATACATTTGGAACATAAGTGTGTCTATACACTAAGGTGAGTGAGGAGCTGGGCCTAATTCATTGCAAGTAGATTATTACTTATTTGGGACTGTCCTATTCATTGTTGTCTGTCTAGTAATCTTGGTACCTGCCTCAGTAGATGTCACTGTGGTCCCCCTATCATTATGACAACCCTAAACTGTTCCTCCAAATGTCTAAATTTTTTCTCTAGGAGCAGTAAGAACTACTAAGAACCACTACTTTGCATCATTCAAAATCGGTTATTAGAATAGTTTTTTAAAAATGCAAGAAAGAGCCCTGGCTGGTGTGGCTCAGTGGATTGAGCTCGGGCTGTGAACCAAAGAGACGTGGGTTCGATTCCCAGTCAGGGCACATGCCTGGGTTGCGGGCCAGGTCCCCTCTGGGGCCATGTGAGAGGCAGCCACACAGTGATGTTTCTCTCCTCTTTCTCCCTCCCTTCCCCTCTGTCTAAATAAATAAAATCTTTTAAAAAATTAAAGTAAAAAGTGCAAAAAAGATAGAAGACATGATCTAATAAACCCTTAATTCTATGTTAATTGCATATCAACAAGCACTGAATGTTGAAAATGTAATTCAACAGGGATTCTGCTGTAAAGAACCCTTTCTCACATTGATCAGTAAAATTTCCCAAATCTTAGATCACATTCCTGATTCTCAATGAGCTTTATTTAGAGAGAAATGTATCCATATTCCTAGTAATGAAAGAGGTTAGAAATAAGAAAGGCAGGACAGAGAGAAACAGAATATAGTATTTTTTACCCAGGCAGAAAAGGAATTAAATCATAAAAGCGCTATACTATTAGCCATTGCTAGGGTAAACTAGACAATTTGCACTCCATATTTTGGAGAACCCCACAGTTGACGTTGAGCAATGTCTAAGGAAACAGTGAGAAGACTCAGGAGAGGATGTGGGCCACCTGTTTCTAAACTGCTCTGAACATTTCAGGGTGACAGGTGCGCCTTCAGGCAATCCAAGGCTCCGAGGACCTGTACTTGGACTGAACTCCAGTGGCCTTGAAACTCCCCTTGATGACCAATGTAAGCTGATCACAGATGGATACTGTGAACTAGGAGCATGGAGAGCGATTGGGAAAATCCAGGGGAGTACTCGGGCTGGGCTTCTGTATGACTATGGTACAGCATGAACCCTGACCATTTCAGAAAAAAAAATACTTTTTTTCTCTTATAAAATTAAAAAGTACTAAAAACACGCCCAGTTATCCAAGGTCTCAGGAGACAGGCGCTTTCATATGTTATTCATGGGGAACACTTTGGCAATAGGCTTAAGAAAATGTATAGATAGGTCCATGGATAGATGGATGGATGGATAGATTGACAGATATAGAGAGAAAATGTCATATCTTTTGACCTAGTTACTATCTTTAAAGGATCTAAACAAAAGAATATGCACGAAACTAAATAAAAAGATTTGTGCACAGTGATGTCCATTCAGAAATGTATAAATAGCAAACACTTAATAACAAAAGATTCTCTAGCTAGTTGTTTAAGTATCTAAGTATCTAAAGAACATAGGTGCAAAAACAGGAACATATATATATATATATACATATATATACACACACACATATAAAATAAACTCATCAATTTCTGCTTATGTACAGTAATCTGTAACCATTTAAAGTATACAATTCATTGACTTGTACACACCCATTAATCCAACAACACAATCAAAATATTAAATATTTTATTAATAGCTACAATTAGGTATCTATTTTGTATTGTTTGTGGAAGCTTTTATGTGTTTTATGTGTTTATATGTAGATAGGTATGACTATTTATATACCATATATGAATATAACTTCAGGAAGTAGTTAATCACAATATTCTTAAAGTAATATTATTAGTATTCAAAAATATTTTCTTTATAAATAAATTCACATAATCTAAAAAATTAGAAAACTCATATAAGCAAATTAATTTAAAAAGGCAGGAAGAGTATCCTAAATTCCAATACACAGAAATATCCTCTTAACACTTTAATATCTGTTCTCCTGGGTTTTCCCTAGGCATTTGCACCGTTAAATAATAAGAGACATGTTCACTCTAATATTTCTCAGATTATGTGGCCTTTCCTTCTCCATCTCTATACAAGCCAAGAAAATAATGAAGTGTTATTTATCCATCAATCAGTGCTAAATCTAGATCCATAATTTAATTTCTCGGGTCCTTAGATTTAATGCATTTCCATCACATTTGATTATATATTAGAAACAAATATAGAACACTGCCAAGAACTAAATATAACAAACACCTTCTATTCACCGCTCAAAATGCACTAATATTCACCCACTTAAAATGCTTCAGACTGAGAATTATTATAAAGCTGGGGAAAAAAGAATTATTATTATGATGGCCAAGCCCCTCATGTCACTATTCCCAGTCCCACCCCTCTCTTTTCTCCCCCACCCCCCAGAGCAGAGGGCGGAGACTGAGACCATTGGTGTACATCTCTGTTACCTGATTGGAGCAGGTGCTCGAATCTTTACTGAGTCAATGTCTACCCACAAACCATGTATTACCATATCTATAGTTACATATAACATCTATTCCTGTATATCTGTATACAACATGTAATGGTACTTTTTGTATGTTTTTCATCTGTATAAAAGTGGTATCATACTGTAGTTATGTAGAGGCTTCAGTTGCCTTGTTTTAAATATTAAGTACCTTATTTAATGGGAATTCTTTGGAAGTTCATTGTTTATTATGCTTGTTGTTCATGTTTAGCTGTTGTAGGTGGTTAGCTGTAGGTGTTCAGCTCTTTATCAGATTAAGGTCATTTTTTCCTATTCTCAGTTTCTTTAGGAATTTTACCAAATGATTTTTTTTCTGCTCTTATGGTTTTTCACTTTCACTCTCCTATTTTTTTTATTAAATTGGTTTTATGATGTTGAATAATTGTAGTACTCCTTAATCAAGTACTTGATTATGATGTTTTAAAATATGCTGCTAGATTAATTGCACTTTATTATGTTGAGGATTTTTGTGTCCATATTCGTAAGTAAAATGAAATGTTTTACCTGTTTGCTCTCTGATCTGTTTCTTCTGCCTCTACTCTGTGTGTGACAAGAAATATTACCACTTTTCAATGACCTACGACTTGGGAGCACGTTCGGCCCAGCGGAAGCACTGGTTGAGGACTTAAAGAGGGAGAAAAAGAAAAGAAAGAAAAAGCAAGAGTCTCATGACTCCGGCCCATCTGCGCACTGATGGCTGCAGCTCTTCTCTGGCGCCCTCTCTCCCCTGACGTCACTGAGTGGCTCCTGCTCCTGCCACTGCGGCTGCGGCGGAGTGGCCCCGGTTCAAGCCTCCAGCTCAACCACCTTTTGTCTCTGGACGTTTTGCCCTAGGGCTAATATTGGCTTCACCCTGTCCCTGATCCTCAGTGACTTCACGGTCCTTCTTTGGCCATTCAAAAAAAAAAAAAAAATTAACCACCTGTGTTACCAATTATATTTTTTGAGTTTTCTGAGCTTAGGCCATCTAGAGTGGGTTGGGTTTTTCTAATGGAATCGTGACTGTGCATCCTACAAAGTTATACTTGTTTACTCTTTTTGTCCCGTTTGGCATTATGGCATACCTTCATAATAGGAAGTTGGTAGTTATCTCTCTTTCTTCTCTTGGGCACATTGTTATAACAGAAGTTGGCATTGACGATCTTGTATGGTGGCAGAGAAAACTAAAGAAGTTACATTTAAGATAAATACGAGCTGTATTACTCCCCCCTCAGATTATATATATATATTTTAAATTTTATTTTACTTGTTGTTCAAGTACAGTTTTCTGTCGTTTACTCCCGTCCCAGTCCACCCCCCTCAGTGCTCCCCACCTCCCTCCCATTTCCACCCCCCTTAGTTTTTGTCCATGTGTCCTTTATACTTGTTCCTGTGATCCCTTCCCTTTTTCCCCTGAAGTTCCCTCCCCTCTCCCTTCTGGTTTCTGTCAGCCTGTTTTCTATTTCAGATTATATTTTAAAAGACAACTGAGCTTGGATTTCTCTATGTCTTCAAAAATCCCATAACCATTTTCCTTAAAGAGGGGAAAAGTTGAGTGCTGCTTCTTCGTATGAAGTAAGTGATATAATCATCAAATCCCTGTATAAATATAACTGGTTGTCACGTTTGATTTTAATCCTGTTGTAGACCATCTTTAAGGTTTGGGGGAAGCCTTTTGTACTATAGATATCTTAGAGGTAGAACTGTGACACAAAAGATGCTCGTGTATATCTGTAAGGTGTCATTAATTTTGTTATTGTTATCATACAAGGGTAATTTTCTTTTAGTCAGTGGATAATGACTTTATGTAACCCCACCCAGCATTCCAACACCCCCTTTCCCATACTGGAGTAAAGGAAGTCATTGAGACATTTTACACTTTGTTTATCTAAATGTGGTACACAGGGAAAATAAAACCTGTGTAATGAAGTATCTGGATGCTTATATTCTAGTTAAATGTGTAAGTAGGTAAAGGATATTATTATACTGGAACTCTATTTTATCTCAACTGTCTGCTATCTTAACCTCCAAAAATTCTTATTGGTGCTAAAATATTTTTTTAGTCATTTGAGAGTATTGCAGTGATATGTTTTCCTTAATATTCATTAAGTCATACTATTTTAGTTCTTCTACATACATTCTTATTTAATAGTCAAAAATCCTGTGATTCATATCATCACAACCATTTGATAGATGAGGAATCTGAGGCTCATTGCAGTGAAGTCACCTAAAATTTATAGAGCCAGGTAAGTCACTTGATATTTTAAAATCAACTTGCCTGTCTTTAAATAAACTACTACATGATAGGTACCACAAACAACTATCAAGCTATAGTTTGTTGTTTCAATACAAAGTCAGAACTTTATATTCTAGGGGTTTCTCCTAGATAAAGAAGCACATCAGAATCACTTTAGGAAACTTTTGTAATGAACACATGTCCAGAGGTGGCATTAAAATAGCTACCTGCCCCCTTGTCTCATTACACTCACATTTGTGTATAACTCCTGAATGTCAATCTCGCTTATGTTCAATCTCATTCCTTTCTCCTGTGTGATATGCATTAAGAGTCTGGATCATTTAACTTAATAATCTATAAGATTTTTTAGTTTTCTGACCTATACTGGGAGGGAGAAGAAAAGGAATGTTATGAAGACACAGACATCTTACCACCAAACCCCTGTCATCCCTCCAATGTACACATGTATGTGTTTGTTGATAAAACTAACCCTGGAACTTTCCACAGTCCACATACAGGTTAGGCATCTTTTCCCTCTTTTTCACCGGAGTACTCATTTCTATAATACCTTGTTCACAAAATGTTCAAAGTCAAGGGAAACTATCTATGTGGTCACTATACACTAAGATCATAATTTTGGTTCATGTCAATTTTCTCACAATGACTAGGGAAAATGTAATACATGATCTCTTTGGAGTACTCACCTCTGTTCCTGGGTCTGGAAGTCAGCTTAACTCTTCATGAACATCAACTTCACAGGCCTCATTGAGCTGGGACAGAATGCCAATTCCTCAGTCTACAGCAAAGCTTTGCCTTAAGAGAGCAGCCTCATGTGGGGAAGGCATCGGGTCTCTGGCAGCATCCAGAGAGGTGATGCAATGAGAAGAATTATCATCGACTCAAAGGCCACCCTCAGAAACTTCCAATGGAAACCTATTCGAGAAACCAGATGAGTATCCGAATTGTATAGTGAATGTGAATCATAAGAAAAGGCTCAGAATCGTGAGCTGTTTAGACAACTTTTCTCACTTTTTGGAGTATTCTCTTATCTAAGAAAAGGACCTTTGGTACTCTGAATAAATAATTTTCTCCTTCAGTGCCATATCAGGCTAATATTATTACTGATCTTTTGTTTTGCTAGTTTTTTAAATAACATTTCTTTTTTCCAATTTTGTGATTTCCATTGTGTTTCATAATTTTCAGATACCTTTCCTGATCTTTCCATTTCTGTATTGGTATCCCTATTTAATTCCCTGAAATGAAATAGGAGCTGTAACTTCACATATTCTGGGTCGAGCTCATGAGCGTGCATGGTTAATTCTGGATGCCCATTCACTCTCTGTTCTAGCTGCAGATTGCTTTTATTTTACATTGAATTACACCGGGGTGGAATGCCAATACATGACGGTTCTTTACCGAGACCACTGGTCTGGGAATCAGAATCTTCACAAAATTCGCTTAACCTCTGCGAGCCTCAACTTCTCATGATTAAAAAGGGAGTTAAGAGTAAACGTAGACCTTTCCTTTTATCAAGGTCTACAGGAGTGCTGGGCATTACGATAAGCACTCACTAATTTTTTGTTAAATTACATTATTTACTGTTTCTTTCAGTTCCATCTACTAAAGAAAAAAAATTCATTTTACTGTTATTTACTGTATGGGACTATTACCAGGGCCTCCTTTAAAATTCAGGGGATATGACAGAATCAAATTATGAGTAATATAAGTCCAAAATGAATTTCAAAGGAATTTGTGTTTTAATATAATGACATTAAAACTGGCTGATGAATCCATGAAAACAAATTGGCCTCAGTACTTCAACATTCACCCTTTTCAGACAAAACCATGAATTACTGGGTTTTGTTAGCCACCTTGTTTACTGCACTTGGCTTTCAATGACTTTTGATTGTTTCCAAAAATCAAATCCTACTTCAAAGGATAGAGATTTCTTAACACTGAAGGGATTCAAAAGATTATGCCATAGGCTCTGATCTGAAGGCAACAGAAAGAGGACCTGACGGTATCTTTGTTATTAATTAATAAGAAAAAAACCACAGATCAGAATACCTGGTTTCTAGCTCTAGCTCTGCAAATAATCAGCTGGATTTAGGCAAGGCACTTCACCGCAACTCTGTGCCTCTCTATCCATGTAATGAGGGATTTGGGCTAGAGGATGCCTTTCAACTCTGCTACTTTGATTTGAGTCTAGTTAGGAAATGTGGGAAAAGTATTTTTTATACAGGCAATCATCCAAGTTTGTGATAACCTTCTCTGTTATTTATGTTATTGTTATTTTTGAGTGGTTTAGAAATTTAGAAATTTATTTGGGATTTTTTAAATGGAAAAAAGGTAAAAGAAATTGAGGGCTGATAGTTATTTTTTGATAGGACAAAAAAAAAAAGTCCATGCAGTTTAGTGTTGTGAGCCATATATAATCCAATGTGAATTAGTTGAAACAACAAAGAAATGTACTCATACATGTAATCAAAGCATCCAGTGGAAGGTGCCTGATTCCTGACTTCAGTAATGTCAGTCGAGTCCCAGTTTCTCACTCTCTGTGTGTTGCCACCTTTTTCTTTCAACACTTCCTTAAGTTCTACATGGTGACTCTTACCAGTCCCAGTTCTTCTCTCATAGAAACAAAAAGTTTCAGACCTCAGATGAGATTCATTTGCTGCTATGTACAGAAAAAGAAAGATCTTATCTGATAGCTTTTGTAAAGGAGAGAGGTTACTCTCCTTCCAGAAACCTCCAAACATCTCCTATTACCATGTAAACTCTGATTGGGTAACATGCTCTTCTCCGAGCCAATCACTGAAGTCAGTGAAACCAGATATGAATTTTGACTGAAGCCAATACCAACTTACTCCTGGAGCTAAGGGTGAGGACATTTTCATTTATACCATACGATGGGGAGTGGGGAGGCTTAGGATCTTCTAAGTAGAATTTGTTGCCTGAAGGAGGGGATATGAAGCCTAGAGAACAAACACAAGAAATACTTATGACACAATAGGAAAAAATACCAGTAACCAAGATCTGAGGAAGCATTTATGAATTCCTAGCTGTAATAACACTTTATACATAAATAGCACCTTACAATTTATGAAGTGCTTTTGCATATTTGATTTCCCAAATACCAATGTAGGAAAGGTAAGATAGGAGTTCCAATTCCCATTTAACTGGTAAAGAAACTAAGACTCGGATGATAAAATTTTACGTTAGTGACAGGTCTGGATCTAAAATCTCAGGTTTTCTAATTCCAGAAATTCAGTACTCCTTAGATTGCTTATGTTCAAAGTTTACCCCCACCCGCCTCTTGGTAAATTTCTTGGCTTCTTTTAGCCCTGGCTTCCTCATCAGCAAAATGGAAAAATTATAATGCCAACCTAATGTGTTTGATGTATAAAGTGAATGAACTGTTTATTTATTTAAACCATTCATCACTACATCCAAAAGACAGAAAACATATAGTAAGCATTAGTGGTTATCATCATCACCATCGTCATCATTCCATGATAACTCTTAGGTAAAACATTCATTGCAGAATCCATATTATATCACATGAAATGCAATTACTCTGGGTCATCTCACTACCATTATATTTCACTTAAATAAAAGCCTAAACTTCAGAGCTTGCTTTATAATGTGATTTACTTGAAATTCCTTAGTCATCGATTATTGCTAAATGGGAATTGTACCACTTGTGTTTATCATGACATTTGAATAGTGGATATTTGTCGTGTTTTCTGGCATGACCCTTTTCCCCTCTCTTAAGTTGGGAGACATTCCTGTGTTACGCAATCTACCTCCCCAGCGCCAGCCTCCTAGGTGGCGGGGCCCCAGGCAAGTGGGCTGATCTAGGCTGCAGCCAATATCCTCATGGGACTTCAGTTGAGAAGCGAGCACAGTCAGGTTCCAGTTTTGCTAGATTCATTTTCTAATGAGTGAAGCAGATTCATTTGATTCTTGGTGGCCAGAGGTGGCAGAGTTCTCAGTGTCCAGTTCCTCACAGGGCCCCTGCGAGCCGCGGCCGGGCCCTAAGGAGGGAGCAGCAGTGCTCCGCAGTCAGGAGAAGCCCTGGGTTGTGTGATAAGGTTTTGCTAACCACATGCAGTAAAACTTCCAGCACGGCATTCACACCTGGTTCTCTGGTTTCCTGTAGACTTGGGAAGCACTTAGCACCATTCCATGCTTTTATCTGCTTGAACCAGGCAGAATGGATGTTGCCGTCTGCAACTGCACTGTTGACTCACACACCCAGGCTCTACTGGAGCCTGTTGCTTCATCACGTGGGAACTAATAGTTTTCTCACAAAATATTTTTGACTAGCGCAAAAGCATGTCCTTTCACAGGCTAGAAAAGAAGGGAAGTGCATGATTGGATGTTGATTGCATTTAGTACGATTTATGTTTGGGATTTCTTGATTTTTTTTTTATTTTTCAGAATTCCCAATTATCCTGGTTTGACAGAATTAATTTAAAAAGTGATCAGAAAAATCTATTTAAAGTTACTGCTAATGGTACATTTTGTCACAAACTGCTTCTCTCGGAAGACAGTGTCATCAGAGAGTCACATGTCATGAGGATTTGATCACTGCCCGTTACTCTAGAATATTCACGAATTTGAATAAGTCTCTTAATTAAATAGCCTTTCCAATAACCTGTGCACTCATGGACCTTTTAAGACTAATTATGCGTAATTAGTAATATTTCTCTGCTAGTTTCCATTTAATTTTCTGGTCTTTAAATATCTATAAACCAGAAATGTTAATGGTTCCTAAAGTATAAAGGAGGTCATGCCATTCAGATGCTGAAAATCTGTTTCTTAAGCTCAAAGGAGTTGGTCACTGTGGGACTATTTCAGATTGAATCATGGAGCCAAACTCCGTGAGCCGCATTGGGCCTTTGTGTATTGGTTTCAGAATAATGGAACGCCAAGTTGTTGCTTTTCATACTTGTTATCTCTTGGCACAATTTCAAGATAAATATTTTCCACTTAAGCTCACACCTCAAAAAAGGTCTACAAGCTCAGTATTTGCAATTCCTGAGCTGCTCTAGGAAAAAAAAATAAATTTAATGCAGAAGGAACAGACCTTTGAAAATATCGAAATGATATTTTGACATGTGAACTAAAATATCAGTTTGGGAAAATCCTTCCCAAATTAAGACTTACATTAAGTTGTTTTAGATTTTGTCTGAGTTTTAGGCCAAATTTTAGTTCACAGTGATCAGATAAATTGAAGTAATTTGAGAACAATATGCATATACTTGTTTTTAAAGTTAATTTTAATGTTTATGAAAGCAGTACATTCATATATGTATTAAACTGTCCAATTTCCTAACCGTGTTTATAAACTAAAACAGCCGTCCTTTTCTTCTCCTTTTTAAAGTTAAGTTACAGTTCTTTGAGATAGTCATTTTGAGCTCTTTTTTATTTCTTCTGAAAATCAAATCCATGTTCTGAAGTAATATACTCATAGTGATTTTATCAGTATTGTGTATAAACTATTAAGTATACTGTACTATTTATGAAGATAAATGTGAAGATTTAATTATCTTATCTACACACACCTCCCCTACTTTCGGTCTCTCCTTTTATTTGACGGTACTTATTTACATTTTCTGTTGAACCAAGGAGTATCGTATGATTATTTTCCCTTTCTTATACAATCTTTATTTTCCTAAACCTAATAATCCCCTTATTCTTTATTTTGCTTAGTTTTCTATGTACCTACTGCATTTTCTTCCCCACGTGTTCTGACATACGTATTAAATACTTACCTGTAATAGTTTCCAAGTGTTTAATTCATCTGAAAATTCATCAGTCCCACTTTCTTCCGGAATCCTCCATGTCTGAGACCTCCATTTCTCTCTCCAATCAGATGCTCTTTTGACATCTTTCTCCTCCAATCAGGTGGAGTACCTTCCTGCTCTGATATGAAGGAGCGCCTTTGGACACGATACTGACTATCCTCTGGAGGTTATCTTCTGTTGCTCTCCTGGATGGGAAACAATACAGATAACCAGAAACCGAAACCGAAGTCTCATTGCATTGTTTACCATGGTGGCAGCCATAGTGGTTCACATCACTGTCTATCCATGTTACAGAGGAATGACTAAAGGAGTTATGGAGAGCATTAAGAGGAGTTTTGCTAGTTTTTCACATTCCATGTAATACATGAAATCCATTTAGCTTTGTATATGGAATTTTTCTTTTGCATCGCACATTGAAATTTTTCTTTGAGAGCAAGATTATGACTTTGATGGGAATCCCTAAGAAGACTGGCAAAGTTTCTAAGGTCCTTTGTCATCTAGTCACATCTAGTCACATTGCTCCATTCTCTTGCTCAGTCTCCTTGCTTTAGCTATACGGCCTTCTGCAGGTGCTACACATGTGCACCCACCCCCAGCCTTTGCACGGGCTGATCCATCAGCCTGGGGTGCTCTCCAGCTAACCCGGAGCCCCTTCTCCTTCAAGCTGGCTAACTCCTTTACTTTTAACTCAGACCTTACTTCCTTGCAGGAGCATTGCTGACATCCCAGCCAAGTTCAGTGTCTCCCATAAATGTGTTCTCATGGGGTCCTGTCTTCCCCTGCACATTGCCCTGACCACAGTGTGCTTTAACATACTTGTTGGTTATTGATTGTCTCAGTCCCCTAGGAATTAGCTGGCTACAGGAGAGCGGGGCCGTGTGGGCTTTGGCTCATCATGGATTCCTCCAGACCTAGCATAGTCTCCAAAAATAGAAAGCATTTCATAAATACAGACATGAATGAATAGCTAAATAAATAACAGCTAAATAATTAAAATTTGATAAGAAATTGGCATGTCACTGTGGCTTCATTTGCTCTACACTGAACACGAAACAGTACCTGCATGTGGTTATAATTTAGTAGATATTTCTTGAATTAATGCTTTAGTTGATGAAATTTAACTTGGTAGTTTCAAAGTAACAAGTTAGGCTAGGTTTGACTCTAAGAGAAATTTGAATAGGGGCATATTTCCTTCAAAAACCCCAAGGACCCAAATTATCATTAAATACAGATGCATGTCCATTGTACTATTATTTTAAAATTTGTCCAAACCATTCTCTGTTAGACTGCGTCTATTCGGTAATTGGGTCCAGACTGCAAAAGTTCATTCACTTGACTTTTGTTTTGTTTGATTTGGTTGAGAAATCGCAAAATCCATGAGGTAGAGTCATCTTCTAGATATCCACAGAAGAACGCCTCGGGTTTCTACCTACTGCTTTTATACACTTACTTTACTCCCGTTTTAACAGGCTGGGTTCTCAGTCTCAGTTTTGCAAATTAGAGGGATTTCATTAAAGAATGAAAAAGAGTTGATTGCAAAGAAGGTGACAGAAAATCTTTCAAAGGCAAATGCGATTAAAACATGCCAACACACGCATGCACCCCCCCCACGCAAACGCACAGAAACTGGACTGATTTAATTAATTGCCAAAGTGTCCTACATTCTTCGGTTGAATCTAAGGACATCGAAGTAGTATTAAGGTAAATGATTTGCATCAAAATGCTTTTGACTAATTAAGAAATAACCAACTCAGTTTAACATGCAGGGAACGCCGAGTCCGTTTTCGGAATGTTTCAATTCAGAGTAATTAAATAACCTGGTTTCAGGACTTAAGGGAGTTTGCCCTCAGGGATTTCCAAAGCTTGGCTTTCTGGAAGGATCCATTCTCTAAGGATTCTGAATGGCCAAGGTTTTATTGTGTTTCCTGAGCTAAATTTCCTGCTGATAATAAAAAAAAAAATAGAAGGTTTCCTGTTTGGCTTCACTTGTTTGCGTGTTTCCATAGAATTCTTGGTGGCCATAGAGTTTAAAAGTGACAAAGAAAAATTCAAAATATGAAGAACTGTTTTCCCCCATGTTGAGGACTTAACTTTGAAAAGGTGTATGTGTCTGTGTGTGCTATTTTTGCCTGTGCAGTGAATGATAATGTTGGCCGAACGTTAACAACTACCTGAAGGACAAGAGTAGCCAGTGAAATATTAGGACTCAGTCTCTTGCAGGCACTGCAGATGAGGATACCTTAGTTTTTCTATCAAAAACAACAAATTAAATTGAGAAGATCTAATGGCTCAGGTATGGAATCTATTACCATCCACTTCTTTGACCAAAGGTGCTATGAACCATCTTGGGAAAGTTTCCTTATGAATTAAGGAGTGCCTACCAGATTGTTAAGGTTTGGATAAACTAATAAGATCTCAAACAGAAGGTGGATTTTGCAAAGAAAAGAAATATAAAAGTCAATCACCATGTTTTCATATGCTCATAATAAAAACAATATAACCTTACTGGCTTAGGTACATTGTATAATTATACTGGCTTTCAACAATGCTTCTTACTTAAATTAGTATTCTAGCCAAAACCAGTAGGGATATGGGCTTCAGACAAGCCGTGACAATACTAACTGTCAGGATTCTTATTGTCCCGGGGTCGAATTTCCATTGGGCAAAGTCAACTTTCTTTCAAGTCTCAGGTCTGTTTTAGTTGACACCCACATTACTGAAAATCGGGAACAATGCTGGGCACGTCCCTCTCAGCCACGCTGACGTGGACACAGCTTCCTGCAAATGTCCACTGACCCGAGTTCTGTTTCTACACTCGAGCTGGAAGTGAGAGGCCTGCAGCCCAAGTCCTTTGAACACTGATGTTTCTTTGTTTTGCATTAACAATGCCAAACACATTTAATTATGTAAAAATAATCTACATGCAAAATTGCCCAGCATTTCAGTGCCACAGATATGTACAGTGAACATGAAGTAGTAAAATTGCTTAGGGGTCACACCAGATTTTTAGTGCAGTGGGATTGTGCTGACATTTGGAGGCGTGGAAACTAGTAAACGAGACTCCTCTGAGACTTCATTATGGAATCTGCTAAACGAAGGTCCTCGTTAAGCTCCTGGGTTTGGAGGGGCGGGGCATGTGTATTCAGATACAATGATTGAATAGCTTTGCCAGAAATTACGATCGCCGAGACTGTTCAATTTTTTAGCCATTTTTTTCGTTACGACTGGTATCGTATTATTTAAAACTAATATTTTCCAGGGAGGTTAAAAAATCCAAATTGTCACAAGCAGGAAGAAACATCTTAGCATCTCTCAAACAGAGTCTTAGGGGTGAGGAAGAAAGCAGGTGGTCCTCCCCTCGTTGTTATAAAGCAGTGAAGGGAGCCCCATTCTCACTTCTTTCTAATGATTTGCATCCAGGAACCGACATTCGGGTGATTAAAACCATAGCTCTATTCTGAGCAGATAGCTCACAGCACAGTTTGCACCTGAGTTTTGGGGCGATGTCAGCAGTGTGACTTACGGAGGGAAATAGCAAAACCTTCCTTTCATGAGCCTTGGGTTTTATTAAAGCAGGCTAAGTAAAGAAGACAAAGCTCTCCTGTAATTTAATTCTCCTATGATATAATTTTTCAAACGTCTCTCTGTCCTAAGAATTCTAAACTTACATGGCAAAGAAAAATAACGACAAAGAAAGTAGTCAGCAAGCTGGTAGAAGTAAAGTGATTTGGGTAGAAGAGGCTAATCAGATCGAAACCAATGAAACCAAACAAAATGATTCTGTTTTGATGTGTTTTACAGAATCATCAACAAAACCCTGGTGATTTTTCTTCTTCTCCTCTTACTTCTTAATCTTTCCCCTTTTAATAAAGTATCCCCCATTTTTCTAATTGATGTAAGCTTGACTTACAGTCAAATGATGTTGCAATTTATTGAACTTCAAAACATGTTATTCAATGAGTGACTATTTATTATCTTTAGTGAGAACTCTTATCAAGGCCCCCAAACAAGAGTATTAGAAAAATAATTTCCGTGTGTAAAGAAATGTTGCACATAATCAGGATAGCAGTGGTTATCAATCAGAATTATGATTATACATAAAAATATTCTTGAACATTTTTTTCCTTTGTCAGTCTCGAAGTCTCATTCCCTCAGTCATCATATAAGAGCCATTTATAATCTTGCCAACAGCCCTGAGAATCTTCTCCTGCAGAGGACAGTTATTAAGGCCTGGCCCTCACAACATCCAGGAGACAGAGGAGGGTCCAGAAAGTTCTGTAACCTGTAAACAAGCATGGATTTTTCCAGGGAGGACATGATCCCTGAGTGCACCCTGAGGTGCCTGATTTAAAAATCCAACATGTCCATCACGTTGTACGAATTCCTAATAACCTGAGAAATAAGAAAAGGATGCATGCTGAGATTCTTTCTCCCTGGCAAACGCTTCTCAACTTACCTGCTGCTCTCTACCTCCCTGTTCATTGCCAACAGCATTGTGAGTAGGGCCAAATTCGGTTAATCTTTACATTAGCAGAACGAAATCTGTGAAAGACAGCTATAGAAAATTGTTAACAGTAACAGAACATTAGGAATGGTTCAGCATTTGTCTCCCCTTGAAAGTTGCTTTTATTCGGGCGTTAATTTGTAACTAAATAGCACAAAATAATTTTTAGACCAGGGTCTGGCAAACTATGACCTGGGAGGAATCTGGCCTGCTGCCTCTTTCAGTAAATAGGGTTTTGTTGATTACAGCCACACCAGTTTGTTTATAAGTTCTCTGCAGCTACGTCCTCACTCCAATGGCAGAGCCTAGTAGTTGTGAAAGAAACCATATGCCCTCAAGAACCCGTATACTTACTGTCTGACCCTTTAAGGAAAATTGTTTGCCAACCCCTGTTTTAGACATTTTAGACATGGCCATTTTTTTATTAAAATGTTATTGTCTCCTCCTCAAGGTACATTATTAGGCAAAACAGCCTTATTATAGTAACTGATTTAAGCTGTTTCTCTTCTCTCCCTTTCTCTCTTCCTCATCCTCTTTTTCCCTAGAACACTGCCATGTTCCAGGAACTGTGCTATCCACATATATTATTACATTTAATTTTAGCATTCCCTCTGTGAGAAAGGTACTTCCTCATTTAGTTACAAGAAAATCCGATTTCGAGAAGCTGAAAAACGCATATAAATTACCCAACTAGCAATTAAGGGATTAAGGACTCAAGTCTGTCTGACTCTAATACAAGAAAACCAGTTTTGAAATTACAAGTCTGTACTTGCGTATGTACAAACATTCTCCAGAAGGGTTGATGTGCTGACTAAATAGCACAATGCGTATAAGGTATCCACAGGTGTCTGATACAACAGGTGCTCAATAAAACTTAGGCTCTGCCCTATTGCATTTGGATTTCATTATCTTTGTTGAATTGAGTTGAAATCGAATTTAAAAAATCAATGTATGTTTGGCAGGGGAATAGTGTAGTGAATTTGACTAAAACGCCAAGGTCACAGGAGTCTCTTCCTTTAGGAGGAGCTCACCCTCAGTCGGTCATGAGTGCTTTGGTAGCATAAAGGGTGGCCGCGAATGTCCACATGCTCCTACCTGGTCTCAGTTGGGAATAGGGATGAGCCATTGTGAGGTGGATGACTGTGGTTAAAGGTCCGAGCTATGACTATGGAAATGATTGTACTTTATTTTTTTGTATTTAAAACTCACGGATTCCTAGGAGACGAACTCCCTGACCTTAGCATCATTAGCACCAAGCTCTAACCAGCGAAGCTAATTGGCCTGTTAGGATTCACAAACTCAAAGTCAAAAGCTCAAGGCTAGGAAGAGAAGCTACCTAGATTTCTGTATGCTTTCGTGAACTTATTTGATTAGATGACTCTTTTCTTGTGTGACTGGGCTTTTAAATAATATATTTTTGTAGTGTCAGATTATTATGTTCTCTTGTTTTTGTAACTCAAGTGACATTGGCTTTAGGAGAGGACTGAAAATAAAATAATTGCATAGTGACAGTTGTGTGCCCAGTTCATACATTATCCACCCACCCATGTTTTGCAAAGAAGGTAGAGGCTGAATGTTTCAGTTCCTTCTGGGGAAGGGATGGGCCACAGGCTTCTCAGCTGTAGCCCTGGGCATGGAGATAGGTTGGACTTCCATCTGGACACTTATCAGTGTTAGGTTTTTCTTTTTCTCTTTAAAAAAGATTTTATGTATTTATTTTTAGAGCAAGGGAAAGAAAGGGAGAAAGAGAGAGAGAGAAATATCGATGTGTGGTCGCCTCTTGCAAGCCCCCCACTGGGGACCTGGCCCACAACCCAGGCATGTGCCCTGACTGGGAATCAAACTGGCAGCCCTTTGGTTCACAGGCCAGTGCTCAATCCACTGAGCCACACCAGCCAGGGCATGTGTTTGGTTTTTCAATAGCCCTAAATTAGATTGACCCTGACTTCAATCAGATCATCTTCCAGTCTACACAGAGCTATTCATATCTGGCAATGGAAAAGACATATTCTAGATATTTACTAGTGAACACAGCCTTAAATTTGTAGTCATTCAGTATTTACCTAAATGCTGGAGGAAAAAAAAATCAATATTAAAAGATTTCTTGACTTGGAAATAAGAAACGTTACAATGAGATCAGTAAAAAACACGTTTGGATGGTCTCCTGCAAAATTACATTTTTTTCTTCTTATTTTACTAAGATATATAGTGAGGGGACCCCCAAAACCTGAAATTATCTTTTGGAGGGCAGTCCTCTTGCAGTACAGGCTTCCCTGGGTAGGTGAGTATTCTAGGAACCCATCTGTATCAGTGTACCAGCTGGAGTTGTTGTGAGAGGCTGCATTTGGCTTTAGTGAATTTTTTTGACTCTTTCAATACATTTGTCTATCTTATGATGGGTTTTTTATGAGTGCACCTGCCCATACCATGCTGAATGTTCAGCAGTTTTTGACCCAAACAGCAAAACCCCTGTGCCTCACTCTCCCTACTCACCCAATCTTGCCATGAGTGACTTTTTTTGTTTCCCTGGTTGAAAAAGATCCCAAAAGGGAAATATTTCACCAATATAGAAGAAGTAAAACAAAAAAGCAGAAACACTAAAAAGCATCAAAATCAATGATTTCAAAAACTATTTTGAACACTGGAAAAAAGTCTTGATACGTGTCGTGCATCAGATGGAGAGTACTTTAAAGGTGACTGGTGGTTAAACATGTAAGCACAAATACACAATTTTCTATAAATCAATTCTGGAGTTTTGGGGTCCCCCCTTGTAATGGGCATACAGCAATATATAAACTTAAGATATAAAATGTAATGGTTTGACTTACATCTTTCAGGAAATCAACACTACAATAAGTTTAGGTAACATCTATCATTGTATACAGAAAAAAAGAAACCATTTTCCCTGTGATAAGACTCTTGGGAGCTACATTTAGAATAGCTTTCATATACACCCACACCAATGGTAGCTAGAGTTATCATGTGCATTACATTACTAATGCTTATTTATCTTGTAACGGAAAGCTTGTACTTTCTGATCACCTAAAAATGGCTGTTCTTGAATTCTCTTTTGGTGGGAAGCTATCCGGCTATATGAAGAGCCATGGTCAAAACAGGCCTATTAAGTTCATCATGGCATTTTTGTTTGGGGTGCTGTTGACTACATGATGCATTCTCTCATCTTTATGACTTTGGAGTAAAATCCTTGGCCGACCTTCCTATTAAGAATGTATGTAAGCTACGTAGGAAACTGTTTTTGGTCTGTTTGTTTGTTTGTTTTTATCTTCGGGGCTGTGAATTTGGTATCTAAACTTGCCCCTTTCAGCAGGTGAACAAAAGGCCCAGGATTAAATCTGCGATGTTTCTCTAGTGGACACAGTACTTGTGCCTCATCTCACTTTGAGCCATGCTTATTTTTATTCTTTAGTAAGTTCATTTCATGCTCCTTTGTTATAATGTCTGGAACTGTTTTCTTTGTAAGGCATGGTTTTGACTGTGTACTTGAAATACTGAGGCTACTTGAGAAGAACTCACAAAATTTGACTATCCGTAGGCTTGGTAAACATACAAGAAAAGTGTTCCTACTTCCCAGGCCCATGCCCATGGCAGACATCACTAATCAAGAATGGCTCTCATTCACCACTTCAGATTCCTTCTCAATCCATGTTTTATGTAGTGACAGCTAATTGATTAAAATAGGCACCCAGGATGAAATCTATTTGCCATCTCTGCCTTAGAGGTTTTTTCCATGCAGTTTTTGTATGCTGCCTCTCACCTGTAACTTCAGTAAAATTATTTTCTGGTTTCCTTAATGTGACATACAATCTTTACATTCATTTAAAAAAACAGTAAAATAAAATAGTGCTTTAATAGCAACAATATGTACATTAGAAAAATAAATTAATAATCTTCCAGAATGTATCACCTTTAATAGTGAAAACATAAGTCAGTTGCTTTGGCCCATAAGATCACTGGCATTTAAGTAGTAGAATAGCAGGATCGTACTCTTATTTGACTTGCTCTGGCTCTTGAAGATCGAACAAACCTTTGCCTAGGTGTGACTTACCTCAGCCATGTATTGTGTAAGGAAAATGATTTCCATATGTCCCGACTGTTCCACAGCCAAATCATTTGTGCACAGGTTTGGGCTAGTGCTCCCCACAGGGTGTATTCCCTTGATTTCAAGTCAGGAGTAGAAAGGCTCTGAATCGCAAAACAGAATTTGACTGTCTTTACCACACGTACACACACACGCACACACACACACGTGCATGTATTCTCTTTGTCTTACAGTGATTTAAACCGGTGTGGGGGTCATTACCCAGATATACATGCTCTAATGCAAATGCCGTCATCAGTGCTATTGAGTGAACTTAATCAGTGTTACATCAGACAACATAAGGTAAAGTATCAAAGGGGAAATGGTTATAAAAATTTATTTTGGTGTGTGTCTTAAAAAACCTCAGTGGTCCAAATATGCTGCTTGCCTTCCTGTATTTCTAACTCCCCAGAGTAATGGTCCATTCTGAAGCCAAGCAATTTTGAAAATTAAAAACATATTTTATTAATAGCTCAAATCCAGGAAGAACACAACGGCCCTTCCTGGTGATGTAATTGAACCTGATGATTTGAATTAAGAATATGCTAACATCTGGTAGTACCAAGAACATGGCCTATTAGAAATGAAATAGGCTAATCTCTGAAGTAATATTCAGACTTTCTGCATATTTTTTTGAAACAAGAAATCTGTTCCTCCAATAGAAATCTATGCCATTAAAAATGGAGATTGGTTGGTCTAAGGTTGTGTTCAAGCTTACAGAAGGGACAGTGTTGCAAAAAAAAAAAAAAAAAAAAGACTTTGGAAGAATCAGAAGTGTCAGGCATGGGGTAAAAACAGACAATTCCCTTCCTGAAGCTACATCAGCCTGTTTCTACCCGATCAGAATCAAAGGAGTGTGTGTGTTTTTTTTAGCATGACAAAATTTGGAATAAAGTACATAGATAAGTACATGGATACAAAGTTAAATTTAGGTTGCAGTCTTAAATAGGCTTCTTAATGAAGTGTTGTTATTAAGACATTGTCAGACCTTGAAAGAAATTAAATTATACTGTGACAGTTTGAAATGTTTACCTTCACATGCACACACCCCGAAAAAAAGGGGGGGGGTGAAAGACACAATATACAACATTCCTTTCATTCTAGTTTTTGAGAAAGACCTTGGCAGGGGTTTTAATGTAATAAATGCCAAAAGACAACCTAATCACAGCTTTCTTTGTTCCAAAATTAGGAAAGGGGAAAAGTGGAAATGAGCCTGTCGCATAGTTCTCAGAAAAAGGACAGTTTGTTTTCAGTACTAAAAATTACAAACCATTTCCCAAAGCATGGAGAATTCCTAAAAAAGTTAGAAAAGTTTAGTCCTAAGGTGGCTTCTGCCACCACGGTGCTCACCTTGGCTGGCTGACCCCCCACCTCCAACTCCCGTTCACCAGCGAGTGTTCTTAAAGAGAAGGTTTTCTGTCTGGGCTCCTTCAAGGACACACAGATCTCAGTGGCGTTCTTTCTGGAGAACACGCCTTTTGTTCTTTACCTGTCCACAGTGGGACTCTGCCAGACCTCACAAGGGCACCAGTCAGAGCCCTCTTCCTCCTCCTGCCCCAGGACGGGATGAAGGGTTGCCTCTCCACTGTGAGTTGGTGAAACAGGTCACCGTGATTTGAATAGCAAAGTTTATTTTTTGTCATTTTAAAATGTTATATGGTACCAAAATTTCTGGGAAAAATGCAAGAAAAGGACAACGAAGTCTTACGTGTTGCTTACCATTTGTTGATATGTTTTGCTTTATCGTGTTCTCTTTGTCTCTTCTCTCTCTTTACATAGCCGTACAGACCCAGGCTGACAAACACACTTATATGATGTCATTCTTTCGGAAACATTTGAGACTGAGTTGAAGACATTGTGTCTCCGAGGCGAACCAGCATCACAGGATCGGGCCCCTTTCCACGCTTGTCACTGCCTTCCCTGTAAGTAGGAAACTTGGCGCCCATTTCCCTAATATAAATACTCGTTTGCTCAGCTCTGGAATACACAGAAAGTAGTTTCAGAATTGTTTATGTGAATACTGTGAAACACAGGGTCACCGATTAGAGTTTGTATTTGTTTTCTGGTTTTGGAGGTATACTTTGCATTCAGAAGTATAAAGTGCAGTCCATAAATCTGAAGTGTACAGTTTGATGAGTTTTGACAAATGCTTTTTTCCATGTATCCGTACTTCTAACAAGACGTAGAACTTTTCCATTAGTTTGCTCCTTGCCAATCAATCTGGACCCAAAGCAAATTAACCCAAAGTAAACAGAATAAATTAAGGAACGAAGGTAGAAGTAGGAATCAATAAAATGGGATATGAACAAACAATAGAAAAAAATCAACAAGACCAACAGTTGAATCTTTGAACACCTCAAAAAAAATGGATGAAGCCATAGCCAGACTGATCAGTACTGGGAGTGGAAGTGGGGCAGGAGCACAGAATCTTTTAGGTTGTAAAGATAATAAGGAAATATTACAATGTTATGCTATTTAATTTGTCTTTGTAAATGAAACAGACATATCCCCTGAAAGACAGAATTAACTATACTGACACAAGACAAAATAGAAAATCAGACTACTCCTATATCTACGAAGGAAATTGAATTCATAATTTAAAGCTTCCCACTTATAAATCCCAATGATTCTGTGTTGAACTGAAATCTTTAAGTAAGGAGAACTACGAATCCTACATAAACTTCTGATTTTTTTTCAGAAAATAAAGAAAGAAAGTCTTCCTTAATTTTATTAGGGCAACAAAACTCTATTACCAAAGCCAGACAAAGATGTTACAATTAAAGAAAGTTATAGCCTAGCATCCCTTAGAAAACAAGCTATATGCAGGAATATATAATAAGAATCGGTAGTAACACCAAGTGGGATTTATCAGAGAAATGAAAGATTGGTTTAAACTTTGAAAATCAATTAGTTTGATATGCTTCATTAACAAGATAAAAAGACAAAAAGTGTATTTTATCTCAATAGATGCAGATAAAACATTTGAGGATGTCTTTCCACTTATGAATTAAAATGTAAAAAAAACCCCAATAAACTAGGACTTTCTGACAAAAAGCATCTACAGACAGCACTACACTTAATGTTGAATTTTGTGTCTCTCTCTCGTGTGGTTGCTTTCCTTTCATTTCTAGTTATTTGGGACGGCGATTTTATCTTTGTATTTGATTTACCTTCATCACTGTTAGTTGCCGCAGGTTTTGTTTTTGGTGCCCTGTTTTTGTAGTTGGGGCTGCAGTTGTTATGGAAGGTAGGGGCAGAGTGTAGGACAAGATTCTCTTCGGAATATGAGGCTCTTTCGGATAAGTTGCCTGGGCCGCCTTCCCAGGGCCGGCTCAGTGGGGTTGTCCTACCATCGCCGGGACTTCAGAGAGCTGTGGGAACCTGCCTGCCAGCTACTCCCGCCTGTTTCTCAGTCCTGCTCTGGCTGTCAAGGTCAACAATGGCCTCAGGCTGTGCTGTGCTTCCCCATCTAGCACCAACACCCATCCTAGGCTCCCTCCGCAGCTGTGCTGTCCCCCCACCTTTAAAAAAAAAAGACAATGAACGAATAAACAGAGAAAACATCATTGCGTCATGGTAGGCAGAGGAGGGACGAGACTATCCAACTATTTTAAATGCCGTTCTCTAATCACGTCCTCTGATGACTGCCCACTGCCTTTGTCCTGCTCTTGGCATGTTGTTCCTGAGCTCGGGTTATCCCTGGAATTCCGCGAAGCGTTCTTTGCTCCTGAGTGTGTTTGAGTTTGTGGTTTCTCTGCTGCTGCGTATTTGTAAACAAAAGCCTGACAGCTTCTCATGGCAGGAATGCTTCAAAATCGCTTCTACACCAGTGGTCATTTGTCTTGTTTGTAAACACGGGTGGAAATTTATATCATCTTTTTGGTCCTTGAGATTGGAAGCAGCGGAGAGATGCTTTTTACCCATTTTCTCCTTGCATTTTCATCTTTGGGGTTGTCAACTAACATGATCGGATAATTTTACAAATGAAAAAAATGAGCTTCAAAGATGGCGACAGGACTTACTCAAGTTCACCGAACTGGCAAGCTGAATAGCCTAGACCTGAGCTTACATCATCCAACACTTCATGCATCGTTTCCTTGACTTTCATTCGTAACTCAGTTATACATGTCAGCATGGTAGAACATCCCGTCTCAATGAATTTGATGAGCATTTATTGTGTACTTATATACTTAGGCAAATTATCTTGAAATTCCGGGAAACCATATACTGAATCATACTTTACTGACTCCGAAGCTAGCAATGCGAATTTTAATATCTTCGCAACTTCGTGCAGCATGTTCTCTTATTTGCTGCATAGTTTCATCTTGTCTCATGTGTTTGCAACACACACATACACCCTTACATTTTTAAGAGGGTGTGTGTGCACGCTGAGATTCCATCAGTGGGAACTGACAGCTGTCTCAAAGGGAAAGATGGGTATACTAGCCCAGCTCCAAATTGTCTTTGTCAATGTTAATTCCATCATTTGTTTTGGGATTATCATTCGTATGCTTATCTGGAGTGGGAGTTATTTCTCTCTCTGCCGAATTATTCTGGTCTAATCATTGTATAGCTGCCTCCCCCTGGTCTCTTGCCTCGGTGGCTCAGGGCTCTGTGGATACTGAAGATCCAGTTCCTGA
>PVKM010005661.1:9617-47126 GCA_004027735.1 Carollia perspicillata
AATAAAATATCCCATTTCACAGATGGGGAAAGCAAGACACAAAGTTTAAATGAATTTGCTCACATCCCTCAGCTAATAAGTGAGAGAGGTGGGATTAGAACCCAGTCAGTATAGCTCCCAAATACACAAGCACACCCAGCCTTCTTTTGGAAAGTTTGGCCTCCCACCCAGAACTGGCCCACATGTTGCACTCCCATCCCTCTGCATTCATGTCCTTAAGAGTTTTACTGTATTTAGAGAGTCTTAGAAGTGTCTTATTAGATCTGTCATAATCAAAAGCAGAACATCTCCTTCCCCTTCTTCTCCAATGGTGCTTGAAGGCAAACTACAGCCAAGTGTCGGGATGGGCAGGCCCCACAGAGCCATGAGACAAGCCAGGTGTTTTGGCATATTTTATTGAATGAGTTACTGTCTTGATGCGGTGAGATCATGGGAGGGGCACTTACGAGAAAGAGAGAACGTTAATGTTTATGGGTGGGAGATGAAATGGAATAATAACCTAAATAAAAGTCAAGACAACTCTCACACTGAAGTTATACCTACACTTCGAAGGTCTTCACATCCCCCCAGCAAGACTTCAGCTGTGAAGAACCTGAATAATAACCCATCTGTGGTTGTCCTCGACACCCAACTTACCCCATTTTTCACTAAGATATCAATAGCTTATACTTCAAACAACTTGTGGGGGAAAATTCTTACTCGCATAAAGTACTCCAGTATCTTTTTAGGTCATTTGAGTGAGGGGGGAACTGGTGGAGTTGCAAACTGAAAAAGGGCTCAACACATCCATCCCTCCAGTGTAGCCTACGGCAAAGTAAAAGTAAAACATTAGCTCCAGTCTCTGAATCAAAGGTTTAAACGAGTTTCTCCTTTTTTTTCATAACCAATTCCGTTGAGAACAAGAAGAATCTGCTCTATACTTTCATTTTAATATGGAGTCATTGTTTATTTTAAGGGAGAAAGAACCCTCCGTCTTTCTCATCATTTGTGATCTCTGACGACAGGAACCTACTTGGTTCCAGCGTGTTCTCCAAGTCCAAAACACCCGATGAATCTAGTGGACTCCAACAAATATTACAGGGCACAGGAAAACAATGAGCAACAGACACGAGTTGAAATGTTACTTCCAATCCAAGGAAATCTAAAAGTAATAACATCAATGTGTAACAATAAAAGCCTCAGTTCAATCTATGTAACAGTAACATCTTACCTCATTAATTACACCAACGTACATGTACTTAAGTTTTTAAGTTGGAGAGGGGGCACTGTAAGATTGTAAGATGACACCGCTTTTGTGGTATCTGTACGCAAGTATGCATCTGTCTGCGTGGCATATGTATCATGTTCCCAAAAATTCAAATTAATATTCCGCCCCATAATTAATTTCCGTGAGGGGAGGGGCGGAGAAAGAGAAACGTAAGGGAGAGAAGAAATACAGAGAAACAGGGAGAAAGGGAGGAAAGGAGGGAGGGCGAGAAGGATAGAAGGGAAGGGAAGGGGAAAGGAATAGCCACAGAAGAGTGAAATAAAACAAAAATGCTTTGGAGAAAACCTTTTCTTGCTGAAATCTGCAGTAAAATCCAGATTCCTACTGAAATGAAAAACTCATGTTGGGACTGTGACTGGCTGAGCTTTGCTGTGACAGTAAATCAATATTGATTTGGTCATTTCCGTGCTAAATACCACTGTCACTTTTCAGTGCCATTTCACTGTCATCTTCCCACAGTAAGTAAAGAGTAGTATAATGCATATTTTCTCCCCCGAGGTTTGTGAACATGATCTTAACTGTGTAACTGCAACAAATCACCCGAGAGGTCTCGGCAGAGTAACTCGAACCAGTGTGTTTACTGGAGGTGAGCGGCGGCCCCTGGACTGGGCGGTAACTACCTTTGGGTCCAGACAGCTCCAGCGCTGCCCAAGGATTTACTCCCAGGCACACACGCTACTGTAAGTTCACCACTGAAATCTAAACGCTTCGCCATGAAAAATGTTCCTGTCAATTTTCTTTTCTGACAACTGGGTAAAAGCCTCACAAATCCTCTCATAAAAGACTCCACTATTGTCCTCGCAAACACGGCCAGACTGAAAACAGACTTGTTAACCTGTATCGACAGGACAGCTCCAGGGGATGTACAGAACATATTTAACACGTCAGAATCCAACGCCTTTTATTGCCCATTCCCATTTGGAATTGCAGCCTCACAAAGGGCATCATTTGCTCTATAAAGAAACAATTTAAAAGACACTTCCTTAACAGATCGGTGATTGCCACTGGCAGGGGGTGGGGAGTGGGTGAAACGGGCAAAGGGTGTCAAAATCACCAACTCCCAGTCATCAGGATTGAGGTGCAGCATGGTGAGCACAGTTAATAATGCTGTGGAACGCACTTAAACGTTGCTGAGAGAGTATATCTCAAAAGTTCTCACCACAGGAAAAAAAATTCTGTCACTATGCATGGTGACAGATGTTTAACTAGACTTACTGTGACCACTGCGCAATATATAGCAAATCATTATGTCACACACCTGAGACAAGTATAGTGGTATGTCAACTATACCTCAATAAAAATTATATTAAAATTATAGAGCTATATAATTATAAAAATTATATAATAAAATTATATAATTATACCTTATATAGTAAGCTGAAGCTATTTTTCTTCCTTTTTTATAATGCAATTTTTCAACAAGCTGCAATTAACGTCAGAAAGACTAACAATCTCATTGTACCCTATTTTAATAACTTCTTTCATTTTCCACAGTATATATATCTTTCCAAATTTTGCAGAACTCTATTCTACATATTTTTTATAGTTTAAAAGTGACATAAAACATAATATAGGGCTTATCTTTTAGCTGGTACATTTCTACATTATGCATGATTCAAACATGTCATCTTTTTTAGCAAATTCATTCAAAGGACCTGTTTTCAAAAGGAATCTACATGTCTATGAAGGTTTTAAAAAGAAGGCTAGAAACAAACAGAACTCTGTAAAAATCACATTCTCAACATACACATCTTATTCTAAACTTCTCGAACAGTCACATCCATTATCCATCACTATTTTGTACTTGATCACACACACCTCATTTATGCCGCTGTAGAATGCTACGAGTTTCAAGCGATTTCCCTGAAAACCACCTGATGATAAGAAAAATCATGCCGACTGTTACCAATAAAAAAGCCGACTGCAAACAATTCAGGCATTCTGCAATTACTGAGACTTAATTTATTCTATTTTCCAGGGACAACCTGAGTGGCTATGACTGGTGACTGAATATAGTCTGAACTGCTTCCAGTACCAGTCTGCAAATGCTTTCTTGTTTCCATAGTGAATGCACCACCTTTGTGACCACTCTCGAGTTCCGACAGTCTGCCTACAAATAAGTAAAAACTGCCCACCAGCCATTTGTATCAGCGGTTACTCCAGATCCACTCATTATCTCTGTATTATTCATCATAATGTGGGCTTTTAGGAGCAGCTAATTGAAGGGGACTGTGCGGTCTGATGTGTCAAGGACAAGGCCTGACCAAAACACCAACAACAGAACCCGAAGCAGGAAACCGAATGGGATCCTGAGCCTGCCTATTCTAGACAGGAATACGTGCGGAAGAAAATATAAACCTGAGTACACTTTAGAAACCAGTATTTCATTCAATGCTTACTTTCAGTAGATCCTTGGGGAAATCACCACCCTCATTAACACCTTGGAGGTTGGCAATGAACTCCTGGCAGGTCATCTTCTTTCCAATATTCTGGAATAGAGACAAATAATACATTCTAATGACACATGCGGAATTAAGATTAACTCTTAAAAAGCTGGTTTGGTTTTTCAGAAACATGAATACACACACATACCCCAATATATGTGTATATATAATACATACATACAGACCTACAGGACAAATTTATATGCATAAGAAAAACAGATGATTTTTACGTTTAAAAAATGCCATTAAAATAAACAGCAACATTCTGCCAAGCCTTTAGTTTAACCCTAAGGAAAAAAATCCGTGCTACATTTATATAAATAATATATAATTTAGTTTTTAATGAAAAACATGGATAAAATGACATTTCTGGGTGGAACTCTGATAGCTATTTATTTGCCTTTTTAATTTGTTTCCTAGGTATTGTCAGGAAGTGTGAAGGATCTGAGATGTTTAGCCTCTCACAAGGTCACGAGTGCTAGCAGACTCCAGGGTCAGAGGCATGGGAATTTACTACAACAGGAGAAGCATTCTCTTGCTCCCGGGCAACTAGAGGAGGGCCTGCAGACAGCTGCGCCTGCAGTGGGGTGAGATACAGGAAAGGATCTCTGAGCTCTGGGAACCTGAATCTTTGGAATGGGCAGACAGCATGTCTACCCCTTGGCTTACAGGGAGAAACCAGCTCTTATCTTCCAAAGCTAAACACAAACTTATCCACGGGCCCTGGAGTCACTGTATCCTCCACAGCTACTCACTACGGGCATAATCTTGAAAAAACAGACCAGAACAAAGGCAACCAAGGCTTCTGTGCACAAAATGAAAAGAAAAGCAAGAGCCTCATGGAGAAATGTCTGTAAACACATATTCAAGGATCAGTTTAACCACAATGCCATGGATGGTTTAATGGGAGTATGTACACGGAAACTTAACTTCAAGAACATCTGCCTGAGAACAGATGCACTTCGTGTCTTTTTTTTGTAAAAATTATTCTTTATATGTTTTAGTATTTTTTTTTAATTGTTCAGGTACAGCTGTCTCCATTTTCCCGCTACTGCTTTACCCCACCTCCCCAATCCTACCCTGCTTTGGCTTTGTCCGTGGGTCCTTTATACACGTTCCTTGATGACCCTCCCCTGTTATCCCCCACTGCCCTCTCCACTGTCAGTTTGTCCTTTATTTCCATGTCTCTGGTTATATTTTGCTTGTTTGTTTTGTTGATTAAGTTCCATATATATAGGTGAGATATATGGTATTTGTCTTTCGCCGCCTGGCTTACTTCACTTGGCATAATGCTCTCTCGTTCCATACGTGCTATTGCGAAGGTGAGGAGCATCTTTCTTTTTGCTGCATAGAATTCCATCATGTAAACGTACCATAGTTATTTAATCCATTCACTTACTGATGGGCACCTAGGTTTCTTCCATCACTTGGCTATTGCAAACAGGACTGCTATGAACATTGGGGTGCATAGGTTCTTTTGAATTAGTGTTTCAAGGTTCTGAGGGTATAATCCCAGCAGTGGAACTGTCGGGTCAAAAGGTACTTCCATTTTGTTTTTTAAGGAAATTCCATACGGTTTTCCACAGTGGCAGCACCAGTCTGCATTCCCACCAACAGAGCATTAGGGTTCCCTGTTCTCCACACCCTCTCCAACACTTGTTTGTTGATTTGTTAATGGTGGCCATTCTCACCGCTGTGAACTGGTATCTCATAGTGGTTTTAATTTGCATCACTCTTAGGGCTAGTGATGCGGAGCACCCTTTCATATGTCTGTGGGCCTCTATGTCTTAAAAGCAACCGCTTTCCACTTCCCCTTTCACAATAGCCCTTCTAATTATAAAATGGAATAGCTCATCCATCCCATACGATCTAATTAATTGCAGTAAAGATGCAAAATAACTGTAGTTTAAAAACCTTATCTCTTCCACCAGCAGGAAGGACACAGACTTCACATGAAAGATGGATGAATGTTTCAACAATGTGGACTGGCTTTGTCAATTACCTTATTTGGCAGGCATTTCCCCTTATTTGAGTAGCTAAATATGCAGTTCTAAATTATCATGAAAATTCATTTAAAGCACAGAAAGAAACTTCAATGAAAAAGACTGTTTTACAACATTACATTAAAAAGACATTCTCAATTTTCCCAATCTTTATCACGTGTTTCATGGTGGCTATTCTAGGTCATTTGCATTTTAACACTAATTTCAGGATGGGTGTGTCAATTTCTGCTGTTTGTATGTTGGGGGGTGGGCAGCTGGGATTTTGACAATGAATGTGATGAATTAGACCATGTTGGAGAGCATGCCACTCTAACACTGTGTTTCAGTTCAAGACCATGGGTTACCTTTCCACTTGTTTCTTTCAATAATGTTTTATAGTTTTCAATGTTAATGACTTGACCTACTGTATTTTTCAGACCATAAGATGCACCTAGGTTTTATAGGAGGAAAATAGGGAAAAAAGTTTTGAAGCAAAAAATGTGGTAAAATATTTAATAACATAAATAACATGATATTTCACCAATGTACATGTAAACAGAACTCAACAGCAGCATTAACAACCATTATTCCTCCCAAATTGGGGGATGGGGGGAAGCATGCTTTATAGTCTGAAAAATACGGTAATTTTGTTAAACTCGTTCTTAAGTAGCTTGGTATTTCTGATGCTCTTGTAAATGAAATCAATTTCATTTTCATACTGTCCATTGTGAGTATAAAAATACAATTGATCTTCTATGTTTAATTCTGTAGCCTTGTTGAATTTGCTTTTTAGATTCTAGTAGTTTTTTTTTTCTTTTGTAAATAAATTCCTTAGGGTTTTCTATTTATAAAATCAGGCCTTCTGCAAACAGAGATCATTTTACTTACTCCTTTCTGATCTTGCTATGTTTTCTTTCTTTTTCCTTTCTAATTACCCTAGCTACATCTTCAATAATGACATAAAAGCAGCAAGAGCAGACATTTTTGTCTTGTTCCTGATCTAGGGAACAGTTGTCTGTTTACCACCATCAAGTACCACATGTTAGCTCTGAGTTTTTCACAAATGCTCATTTTCAGATTAAGGAAATTCCTTCTTATTACTAGCTTATTTTTTCTTTTTAAATCATAAAATGGCACTGAATTTTGGAAAATGCTCTACCTATGTTTACTGAGATAACCACATGGCTTTTTCTTTTTTATTCCACTAGTGTATTAGATTGATTTTCATCTGTTGAACCAATCTTGCACTCCTTAAATAAATCCCAAATGGTTACAATGTATTCTATAATCTTTTATATATGTAGCCGTCTTTTGTGTCGCCATTCATAAGGAACATCAGTTTTGTGATAGCTTTGTCTGGTTGTGTAGTCAAGGTAACACTGTCCTCATAGAATGGTTTTTGAAGTACTTCCTCTACATTTTTTTCTGAATATTTTGAGAAGGATTTATACTAAAACTTCTTTAAATGTTTGATAGAATTCACTGAAGCCTTCTGGTCTCGCACCTTTCTTTATGGGAAGTCTTTTAAAATTACTAATTCAACCACTTTATTTGTTATAGGTCTGTTCAGAATTTACACAGGAATTGGCAAAAGTAGGTTTACAGCTGCAATACAAATAAACAATATGATACTTAAACAATACAAGAATGAACTGTTTCATGTACTCACAACTGTAAGCCTACTTTTGCCCACCCTGTATTTCTTCTTGAGTTAGTTTCAGTAGTTTCTATCTATCTAGAAATTTGTTCATTTTACACAGGTGATCTAATTTGTTAACATACAGTTGTGGATGGCATTCACTTATAGTCCTTCTCATTTTTGTAAGGTAACAGTAAAGTGCTCTCTTTCATTACTAATGTTAGCAATTGGAATCTTCTTTTTTTCAAAAGCAGGCTAGCTAGGCATCTGTCAATGTTGTTGGCCTTTTCAAAGAATAAACTTTGGGGTTCATTAAAATGTTTATTGTTTTTCAATTTTTTAGTTTCTTTCTGTTCTACTTTATTTCTTTCCTTCTGCTTTCTTTGGGTTTAGTTTGCTCCATTTTTGTAACTCATTGCTAACCTTTCAGTATGAGAAAAGAAGAATGTTAAGATATTCTTATACAATATAGGCATTATCAGCAACAAATCTGCCACTTAGCACTGCTTTAGCTGCATCTTATACATTTTATGTTGTGTTTTTGTTTTCACTTATCTCAAAGTATTTCTTAATTTTCCTTGTGAATTCCATCTTTGACCCCTAGGTGATTTAGAAATGTGTTTATTTCCACAAGCTTCATTCTGCTAATGATTTCTAATTTCATTTCATTTTGATCAGTGAATATATTTGGTATATTTTCACACCTTTGCAATTTATTAAGATTTGTCTTCTGTACTACCCTGGAAAACACTCCATTTGTACTTGAAAAGAGCACACACTCTGCTGTTACTGGATACTGTGTGCTACAGATGTCTCTGTCAAATTGAGCTGATTTATAGTGCTATTCACACCTTCTACTACTTTGTCGATATTCTGGTAGTTATTCTAAGCATAACTGGAAGTGGGCTATTGAAATCTCAAACTATTATTGTTGAATTGTCTGTTTCTCCCTTCAACTCACAAAAGCTCTGATTGCAGGCTCTGGTGGATGCCAGGCTTCTGGTCTGCAGAGCTACTGACTGTGTGGCTCTTGGGTTTCAGCATCACTGTAGGGCTGGAGGGGAATGGTGGGTAACAGGACAAGTGACAACACTGTAAGGCTTACATTCTTATGGAAATTCAGCTCTTTGGGTTTTTTCCTTCAATAAACAACCTTTAGATTCTTGCAAGCCTCTGGTTAATTTCCAGTCTGACCAATGCAAGGAATAAAGATAACCAAGACACATGACTTTCTTTGGGTCAAAGATGCCCAACAACTTCTTGAATAGTTCATTAATTGAGGCTGTTTAGAGCTGCCATTCAGTATCCTTCTCTGACTCACTGGTAATTTTTCTAGGTAAGGGTTAGGAGCAAAAGAACAAAAGGTCAGATTAGTCCATTTTGTGTCTTACAAACATACATGTTTAAATGCTCCCTGAATTTTTATATCACTTTTACTGGAGTAAAACTAAAATGAAGTAGTCTTTGTCATTAACAAACACTCTTTATGACAGCTGGATTGTTTTCTGCTGGTATACCAAACTGCATCAGTTATTATGAAATGTTATTATTCAAACTAATACTTTTCACTGAACAAGGCTAACTCTAACCATTGACTTTGCATTTCAATGATTTATAAGTAAAACAGAGAAGCTCACACACTGTCAGGGTTCTATTCATTCTCTGCCCAAATAGATCCATGACTTGGGGGAAGTAGGCCTGCCCTTGTTGCAGGAAAATAATGACTAGAATGATGTCTTGGGGTACAAAGTGGTAATTTATTTACGCATGCGAACCCAGAGGAGGCAGTCTCCAAATTCTGGGCCCGAGCAGAAGCTGGAGCTTGCTTATACTGGTACTGCTAATGCGGGAGTGAAAGGCCATGTGACACAAGCAGGGAGCTACAGAAGCGGAATGTGGAAGTTATCTGAAACCCAGAAGCGAGAGGCAGGAAAGGCCAGGCTAGCCGCAGGGCGGCAAGGCATGGCATGTTATTTTTCTGTTACACTCTGACTTAAACGCTGGCCCACGGCCTGCCAAGGCAGCGCTTTCAGAGCACCTTCCTCTATTCTGAGTTCCTCCCGCTAACCAAGTAAAGCGTGCAGGTTTAAAAAGGCCTCCTGTGCATCGAGAGGCCCAGAGGATCATCCCTTAGAGTTACTGCAGCATTTGTGCCCAGTTCTCAGATGCTCAATGAAAATGAATCTCTGAATCATTACCTTTAAAATCAAACCTAAAAAGGTAATACATAAAATAGAACATCCACAAGAAGAATTTTATTTGAAATCGCAAAATACTAGTCAGGCCCAAGCCTCGAATACTTAGCCAAGTAAGGTACCATCTTTAATGAGTGGAAATATTAATTAAAAAGTACAAAAACAACCAAAAAACCTAGATTGGGAGTTCACATCCCCAGACAAATTTAAAACTATTCTTCAAAATAATTATATTGCCATTAGCAAACTTATTTTCAATAAAGAAGAAAGAGCTGTTTTCTCCATGTGTTTTCTTTTAAAAATAGATTAAGTGTCTTTTAGAGAGAAACTCTTGGATGAATTCATCATTTCTGAAAAACGTAACTCAAGATGTTTTTAACACGTTCTCATTTCTAATGTCAAGTAAAAGGATCGTCCTCAACCACACCTTACCACGTTTGTGGAAGGAATAGAAGGCTTTGTGGACTAAGAACCAGAGTCTGGGAAAGACCCATTCTATAAAATTGCTGTGATGACCAGTTAGGAAATGTTTTAGGCTTCACAGGCCACAAGGTCCCTGTCACAACTATCAACACTGTCGTTTCAGCATGAACGTGTAAATGAAGAGGCGTGGCTGGTTCCACAAGAACTTTACTTGCTTGACTTTGCCTGTGGGTCACACTTAACGGAGCCCTGGTCTAAAGAAAAACTGGAAGGAAGGGGCATTGTTCTTGAGGACAACATCGTGGGCAAGTACGTACACAGACGAGGCATCCTGATGTACTCTGTGCCTTAGCTGCAGGTTTTCCCTTTCTTTGTTAAAGTCAGGGCATCTTTCCCCGCCCCAGCAGATAGGCAGCTCCCAACTTTAGTGGTGACAATGAGAACAAAGTGAGAGTCACCTAGAAATCACACAAGCTACCATCCAAAATCGGCCAGTGAGCCCAAATCTCTGCTTTAAGCAGGCCTTCCCTGACAACTGGGGGAATGGAACCTTCTCAAAACTGTAGTCAAAACCTACCCTAATCTCAGTCCCAATGGAGACTGCTAATAGGCCAGCTGTCCAGTATTCACAAGGAAAGCAGACCACAGCATATATTCTGATCTAGAGGTTAAAGAATTAGACAAAATGATCCTCGAATTTCTCATGTTTAATAGTATCATGTCCAGAAGCTTTATGGAAAAGATGCTTTGGGAGAAACTAAAAGCTCTCATGATCCATTAGTAAAATCTGGCTCGTTCAATTGTGGGATATTAAAAACACAGCAGGCCTTCTCTCCCACATGACAATGCCACCTCCTCCAACATGTTACAGTAAATGGTGAAAAGGCGCACTCCTGATCTGGCAATTGAGTTCTGAAGTTCTGCTGAAGCTCCTGTTTTTCTTCAGAGGCTTCCCTAACAGGCTGAGTAGTGTTATGCTGCCCTCAGGTGTCCACATTTTTACCTGCAGAATTAGCAGGTAAAGCAGGATGCTTGTAAATTTCCAAACCGGAAGCTGTAGCTGTTACATTCACAGTCCTCTTTCAAAGATCCCAATCAGAGCCAACAGAAGTTACAAGTACAACCTTTGGGGATACCTGAAATATTACTGGGATTTTTCCTGCCACTTGAATAACACATTGCCTTTGAAAAAAGAACCAGAACTGGTATCAAGAAAAATATGGCAACTGAAAATAATACCGTGGTACAGTGGTTCTCAAAGTATGGTTCAGGGATCCTGTTTAGGGTGTCCATGAGGTCAGGCTTATTCTTACAAGGACATTTTTCTCTCTCTCACACACAAGTTAAAGTGAAGTTTTCTAGAAGCTACATAACTTGGGCTATATTGTAAGAGGAAATGCAGAAGCAGCAAATCTAAATAAAAGAGATTTGTAAAAAATTTTAAATGGCACCTTCTCCACTAAATTTTTTGTTCTTATGATTACTGTTCACAAAAATGTTATTCACTTAATGAATTATTAAATGCTACTTAAAATATTTAAGTTATTAATTTAATAAGTATTTTAAAATCTTATCTATTTTAGTTTCTAATATGATAAATATTTTAAAGATACTGAACAAAGCTTTTTGGGGCCCTCAAACAATTTTAAGAGCGGAAAGGAATGCCGATATCATGAGTCTGAGAGCACGGTGGCAGCAGATTCTATCACTATGTCACAGGCAGTATCTCCTGTAAAATTTGGGAAGATAAAGGAAAAGACACCGGCCTCATTATCAAAGTACAGACTGACTAAACTCTGCTTACCGTATTTTTGGACTGTAAGACGCACCTCCCCCCACCCTGCAATTTGGGAGGAATAATGGTTGTTAATGCTGCTGTTGAGTTCTGTTTACATTTACATTGGTACAATATTATGTTATTTATGTTATTAAATATTTACCACATTTTTTACTTTGAAATTTTTTCCCTATTTTCCCTCCTCTAAAACCTAGGTGCAGCTTATGGTGTGAAAAATGCGGCATTTTTTCATTGAATTTATTGGGGTGATATTGGTTACTAAAATCATACAGGCTTTAGGTGGACGATTCTACAACACCTCATCTGTATATTGTATTGTGCGTTTATCACCTTAAGTCAAATCACCATTTATCCTGCTTTATCTTCTATCTTCCTCCAGCCCCTTTCCCTCTGGCAACTGCCATACTGTCTGGGTCCAGGAGCCTTTTTTCCTTTGCTTAGTCCCTTCACCTTTCTCACCCAGGCCCCAGATACCTCTCCTCCGAAGGCTGTCAGTCTGTTCTCTGTATCATAAGTCTGTCTTCACTTTGTTAGTTTATTTTGTCCACATCCAAGTGAAATTGTCTTTCTCTGACCAGCTTACTTCACTTAGCATAATGTTCTCCAGGTCCATCCCCACTGTCGCAGAAGGTTAAGATTCCCTTCTTTTTTTTTTATGGCTCAGTAGCATTCCATTGAGTAAATGAACCACAGCTTTTTTATCCACTTATCTGCTGATGGGCACTTGGTCTACTTTCAAATCTTGGCTATTATAAATAATGCTGCAGTAAGCATAGAGGCCCATATATTATTTCAAGTTAATTTCAGGTTTCTTTGGATAAATTCCCATAAATGGAATTGCTGGGTCACAAGGCAGTCCCATTTTTAATTTCTGAAGTAACTCCACACTGCTTTCCACAGTGGCCACGCCGATCTGCATTCTCGCCAACGTTGCAAAAGGGTTCTCTTTTCTCCACATCCTCCCCGGCACTTGTTTGTTGATTTACTGATGACAGCTGTTCAGACGTGGGTGAGATGGTATCTCATTGTGGCTTTAATTTCCACTTCTCTGATGATTAGTGACAATGAGCATCTTTTCATACATCTATTTGGCCATCTGTATGTCCTCTTTGAAGAACTGTCTATTCAGATTCCTATTTAAAAGCATTTTCACGGTGATGGTCAGGTTCTCAGCTTCTTAGATTCTTAACTGAATCTTTTTGGGTGTTGAGTTTTTAAGTTTCTTAGATATTTTGGATACTAACCCTTATCAGATGTACCATGATTATGTTCTCCCATTCAGTGGGTTGTCTTTTCATTCTGTTCAGAGATTCCTTTGCTGTGCAAAAACTTTCTGTTTTGATGTAGACACATTTTTCTTTTGTTTACTTTGCTTGAGGCAGTATTTCAGAAAAAATATTTCTATGAGAAATATCCGAGATTTTACTGCCTATGTGTTTGAGTCAACATTTAAGTCTTTAATACATTTTGAACTAAACTCTACTTGTAACTTGACTGTTTTAGAACAGGCATTAAATTAAGCAATGGAATTAGAGGCGAAAGGTTTCAATCACCATCTTCATCCTCCCTCCCCAAAACGTTTGAAGAATGAAAGGAGAGCAAAATCGACTTAATAGAGTTGCACCTGCTTTCTTTTATCTCCTCCTACCTATTAGCTGTGCACATGCAAAACATCTGTAATGGTCAGAAGGAGACGGGACGCACTGACTGAATAATGCATAAATTAGATATTCCTAATGAGCACCACCGACTCAGCTGATAAAAGCTATCAGTGTTGTATTTTCCATCACATATAAACCTATTCTAAGAAAAGCATAACTACCAAAAAAAAAAAAAGTAAAGAAAGAAAGAGCTAGAGAGAGAAGGGAGAGAGAAAAGAGAGAGAAGGAAGAAAGGGAAGAGGAAGAGGGAGGTACTCGGAGAGGGAGGAATGGAAGAAGGGAAAAAGGCTTTCATTTGGAGGAGTCACAGAAGCCAAGAAAACCCACCACTGCATGAAGAATCATGCTTAAATAAAGATTTCTATTTAAAATTGAGGTAGTTGCCAATCTGAGAGTATATTATAAAGCTCATTTTTAAATTGGAAAATTTGAAACCGTAACGTTTTTCAATAAAAGCATTTTCACAGTGATGTTAGATTCTCAGGCTATCCTACAAATGCCTGTTCTGGCGATAGAAATACAACAGTACACTGAACCCCATGCTTCCCTAGGAAACCCACAGCAGCTCAGATCTAGATCTGATGCTTCCGTAAACTTGCAGTATCTCTGAGAAGCTCCCAGGGCTGAGGGCCTGGAAGAGTCCCTCTGGCCAGGGAGTCCCAGTCCGGCGAGAAGAGAGAGTTGGCACGGAGGAGAGGAAAAGAGGGCTCCGAGGGAAGGACGGCTCAATGGAAATTAGGACCAAGGGTGGAGCTGACAACAGGGTAAAGCCCAGAGAGAAAAAGAAATGAACCCCAGGGCCAGCTTTAATGGCAGAGGTGACAAGGAGGTGGGAGGGCAAGGACAGGAGGAAGGACCTGCAGAGAAGACAGCTCTGCGGGGTGGGGGAGGGGGGTGTGGACGGGGGCAGCAGGCAGAACGCAGTTGAGGCAGCTGCCAGTTACAACAATTATAATCACAGACACAGAGATTTCCAGAGGATATTAATTATTTATCAACCTCATGGAGGTCTGTAGTACTTTTGAGGGTGGAACTATGAAATATGGAAAGCAAAAGAATGAAAATTATTTAATAACAGTTCTTCTAATACTCATTTTCCACTTCTGATAATAAACCAGACATTTTACCCATTACTTAAAATTCTAGGCTCCTAGATAGACAACCTAAGATAAAAAATTCACAATTATCAATGCAGTTTACAGATTTAAAATAATGACTTCCTATGATCTATCTCAAACTGAACTACGCATATCTTTTAACACTGCTCTGTTACAAAACCTACAAAAAAAGTCATTCCTTGACTCCTTCCTCCCCCTGCCACAAAAGAATGAGGTACTAGCCTTGGTTTACCCCTTATCCAACCCATAACCCAACCCACAAAAAGCGCCAGTAAGGTCCTGCCTCCTACATTAAATTCAGAACACTGAGTTTAATAAACGCAGAACATTCGGCCTCTCTGAGCATCCCCGAGACAAAGCGTCTGCAGAATGCCCAGCCCGAGGCAGAGAGATATTAAAGAGTAGATTTTGTCATAAATCTTGATTAAAAACAACATCCTGACTACTGCCTCTGACCATGGCCTGACCTTGGGCAGCGAGCCACTGTCTTGTGGGTGTCTTTCGACTTTTAGTTGTGAAACTGGCCAACTGTCTGTGCGCCTGTCTACCCCACTCTTCAGTGCAACCTGGTTCTATCTCCAAAACTGCCGCCCACCTCCCCGGGGAGAAATTCCTGCCCACTGGCCCGGCCTGCCGCCTGTCTTCAGCCTCCTCAGTAATCCTGCCAGGAAGGCTGGAGCGAAGGACAGACAGCTAGCTGGAGGCAAGAGTGAGTGCGTGTCTGAGGATTAATCCAGAAAATGATGGGTTCAAATTTATTCTAACATGACAGATTCTTTTGTTTGCATCATTTCTAGTAAAATACAAAAAAAAAAGATTTTTAACTCTTTCCTTATTGACAAATGAAACAAAATTCAATATAACTTAGTTTTATCGTAGCAAGAGAAAAACAAACCCTAGAGTTAGTTTGAATAGAAATTTACCTGTGTGTGCAAACTTAATTTACATATATATTTCACGATGAAGAAGCATTTTAAAAATAAGAGATTACTTACCAAATTAGGCATGTGGCCACAATTATAAAATATTTATGAAAATAAACTACTTGCAGACAAGTAAAGGCAAGTCAAGACTATGGCTAAGATGACAATAAATCATTCATATTTTTCAAAAATAGGTACTGAAGGAAATTGCCATTCTTAGTTCCAATGAAATAATTATAACAGCTGAATGAATTTCTCCCCAAAATACTGTACACACTTCAGATCGGTTTTTTCCTAGCCTCCTCAGTGAGGCTTAACTCTGCTCCAATGTATAATGAAAATCTCTCTGCAGTGCTTTTCCACCACAGCACCTCAGTTACCTGCTACCATTTCTTCAGTTAAACTTGACCATGGAGGTCAGCCTCACCAGCACTACCAGAAATGAGATTTGACTTCCATGAACATGACTCATTCATTTCTGATCCTTACCCAAATGGCAGAGACCTTGGAATGGAGTAGACACACTCTAAGTATTTGTTGAATGAGAGAATAAATTAGAAAAAGAAAGATACAAAGGCATTCACCATGTAATGCTATTAGATTTATTAGTATACATTCCATCATTTTATTAGTAAGAAAATTAGTAGGAAGAACGAAAGGCTTCATTCCTTCGAGTAAATGAAACCCATGTGAAAGCCTCACAAAGAACAGCCCCGGGAAGTCACCCTCCCCAGGTACGTCTCCCCCGCTGAAAGCACGAGGACTGTGTCAGCCAGCACTTCAGAGGAAGGCCATGCTGGCGTGTCCCCACGATGACAGGATGTAGGGAAGAAAAGCAACGTGGCTTATCAGTCCAACCCTCCACGGATTACCGTGGCATTGGAGTAAGTAATGGGAGATGACGTGACGGCCTAGGCAGTACAAAGCAAGGAGAAAGGGGAACAGGACAGAGCTGAGGAATAATTCACTTTGTATTCTGAGCGACTCGCTTTCACAGGGGTCATGCCAATGAGTCCAACAGACACTCTAACAATGAACCAGGCATTCATGATGCAAGGGAGGCTACATCCAGAAGGATAGGAACTTACCACCTAGAAGGAAAATTTATTTTTAAAATGAATCCAGGGGAGGACGATAAGAGAAACACATTTTCATATAGTTAGTTCTTACGATAGCTACTATACATTCAACAGACTTGTAACAGTATGCATTATAAATAAGGATTTAAAAACATTAATTAAAACACCTAAACAGATGATCTTAAGTATACAGAACACATTCATGAAAACATAACTGAGAACTAATAACCACCCAAAACAAGATTTTGAAGATGACGCAGAGAGATTTACTTGTGTTTACAATTTTCTCCCTCTTCTGTGTAATTCGCCACTTCAGCCAACTGTTAATTATGAATGATTGGCATAACTCAAGCTAATATTTAAATGTTCATTTAAATAAATTGTCTCTTATATTGTAGTTGCCAAAAAGAGGTGTGATGCCTCACTTCATCTCCTTTCAATTCCTAAGAGAAAGTGGCCTGAGGAGAAAGCCAGAGCACAGCCGAGATCTGCAGGTCTGGCCCCGGGGTGCCCACGGCTTGTCTGAGCACTGGGCGCCTGCGTTATCTGAATAACTAATAGGCCCCACACCTTTATTTCCTGCTATTTCAAGTTATTCTGATTAATAAGATACATGTTTATTTGAAAGTATTATTAAAGCAATCCACATTTAATAGAACCCCCCTCCCCAAATCTAGCAACTTCCATAGAATTTCTATCAGATCCTCAACCTTTAAGGAAGAATTGAACTGCTACTGATTTCTTTTCTGCATTACACATTTTCTCAGTCAAGAGACACTAAGTGCACAATATTGATGTGTAGATGAGACCTCAAAATATCTGATGTGGGAAAGTTTCCTCATTCTGGGAATCGCTAATGTGACATGTGGTCAAGCCCAGCGGTCTTGTCCTCAACCTTTTTGGCAAGAGGGATTGCTTTCATGGAAGACAATTTTTCCACGGACTTGGGGAGGCATTGGATGGCTTTATAGCCTGCCGCCAGATACACCCTAATTGCCACCTCCCATTTAGGGTTTTGAAATGAACCTGCAAGCAATTGGTTTATTGTGGCCTCTGTGCAGTCAAGCCTCTCTGCTAACGATAACCTGCATCTGCATCCGCTCCCCAGCACCAGCATCACCGCCTCAGCTCCACCCGAGATCATCGGGCCTTAGATTCGCAGAAGGAGCACCCAACCTAGATCTCTCACATGTGCAGTTCACAGTAGGGTTCGCCCTCCTATGAGAGAATCTGATGATGGCGCTGAGCTGACAGCAGGCGGAGCTCAGCTGGTAATGTGAGCAATGGAGAGCAGCTGTAAATACAGAGGAAGCTTCCCTAGCTCACCATCCCACCGCTCACCTCCTGCTGTGTAGCCCGGTCCCTAACCAGGCCATAGACCAGTACTGGTTGGGGGCCCAGGGGCTGGCTGGGCACCCCTGATCAAGCCTACTCAAAATTGTCTCCTTTGGCTGAAAGTTAGTTTGAGAAATTCAGTGGGAGGGAAAGAAGGAAACAGAGCTGCAAGTGTTGTCATAAGACAGCAGAAAGCAGTGAAAACTTTCTTCACTGGTAACGAGAAAACAGAGGTCAGGACAGTCCACTGACTGGTCACCCCTATAACAAGTTGGATGAATATTAGAATCTGATTCTTACTGAAGGCTCGAATGGTTGGAGTCCCAGTGCCTTCATTTCCACAAGACATATTACCACTCTATCACCCAGGAATGTCCCCTCCGAGCACTGGGGTATCTACGCTTTTAGTCGGTAAAACCTCTGCACACATGTTACATACGTCTCCAAGTCACTAAGCTGGTCTAAATTCAGCTCTTGAAAATTACAAAGGGAACTTCCTAGTGAAGTACTGTGAGACTGGTGAGGACAGTGTTAGAATTATGGTTCTATCACTATACTCTTTTCTTTTCTGGGGGCAGAACCCTCCCCCCAACCCCAGTCGACCTTAATGGCCTCACACAGTCCCTTTCTGCCTTTCTTAAAGAGGAGCGCCGTGGTTTCAGTAAGGGGACTATATGTCCTTTGGAACAGGAGAACAAGTTTGGACTAATATTTACGTTTCAATTCCTTTGAAGTGATTTTTTAAATTGTAAGGTAGATCATACAGCAAATCAAGGGATGAAGTTGACTCTTTAATTACAGAAACTTGATTTTCTCTTCGAAATAAATGAGCCTGGGACCGTGGACTAATTATTGTGCTATGTAAGTGCACATTGATTTATATCGAACTAAAACATTCTTATTGTCTCTAATACAAAGGGTTTAAGTAAATGCTAAAATTTCACATCTATGAAAGGTGAACGTTTATACATATATTCATAGATTTAAGTTCATCCTATATTTTAAATAGAAGATGAGACAGTAATTACGTTGTTTTGATATTTCAACCAGTAAAACATCAGGTGAGCTGAGTATAGAAAGTGTAGAAAGGACTGAGTTCTGAAGACTTTCTACCGTTTTCAGTGAAAACACACTCAACAGTTTCAGATATAACTTATATCCTCTCTTCCCATCATAAAACATCAACCCTAACAAGGAAACGAAAACAAAAGAATCAAAGTGAAAGCTCGGCCGCTGCCATCTAGTGGACAAGGAAGGTAGAGAACACACACATTACAAATTCAAGACCAGACTTGTGACAATATGGCCTTCACCTAAAAGTGTGCTCTATGGTAGCCTGTGAAATAAGTTATGTCTTTTTCCGAAGACTTGCGTGTATTTACCTGCCATGAAGAGAATGAGGGGATGGAGGGCAGACAAGGAACGTGTGTGAACATAAAAGCAAAGACAAGCCCGAGATACTTCGGGTCTCTGTGGCCAGTTCACAACCGCACACTTACATGGCCGTGCAGGTCCGTGTTGAGCAGCATCATTGCACAGGTGAGGCAGTGGACTCCGTCTAAGGAAAGACAGGACAGAGAGCGCTCACTGTTTCCTGTTCGACTCCTATTATCACTAAAATAGCTTACACTGAGAACCTATGAACGCGCAACGTTGCAGCGAGGCGTAATTCATCCCATTTGTTTGGGGAGACAGAAGTTAGATTAGAACAAATCATTAAAGACCTCAGAGTTGGACTCTGCTGGATAAAGTCAATTATCCCTGCCTCTTAGGAGGACAACTTCGGAGTACATATCCACAAACTTTGAAACAATGTCCTTTGACACGGCAAATCTACTTCTAGGGCTTCGCACTAAGCAACTAAAAATGTACACAAAATACAAGGATATTCAAAGCAACACTGCTTATAGTAGGAAACAAGTAAATATGGCCGCCTCAAAACATAATTCTTTTATGTTAAGTAATTAAAAATGTTGTCCAAGTATACATGTAGAGTGGAAAGACATTTCACAATAAATTATTACATGAAAAACATATCTGCAGTGTGATTCCTTTTAAATATAAATACATCTACAATACTGTGCAAGGTAATATTTTAAAAGATTATTATCTCTGGAAAGTGAGACTATACTTTTTTTTATTTACATCTCCTCAATTTTTTTAACACAAGACATGAAAATAATAAATTACTTAATACTGTTATTTTTTTTACTTTCTGAGAGGAAAGTGAATTAGGAAAGAAGCAAAAGGAAAGCCACAGTTTGCATCTTCCCCAGTTTACTGTTTGGATTCCAGTTCTCTGGCTAAAAATATATAGGCAGGAGTAGTTATCTCCTCTTTCTTGCTGTTCTTCTTCTTCTTTTTTTTTTTATGAATCTTGCCACCCAAGAAAACATTCAGACTGAATGGTCCAAGATACTACAAGTCAGGCAAAAGTGGAATACTGAAGTAATCTGTGAAAATTAAAAAATTAAATGTTTGGGGGAAAAGAGTTGCTCAAACTAGAAGGATTCACACTGATACAGAAATATCACTCTTCTTATTTTATATAAAACCAGAAGAAGCACTGAGTTAAGCCTCTCACTTCCAGGCTTCAGAATCAGTCTGCCTCTGCACGCTCTCCCCGCAGTTCCCAATCCAAGCACAGTAGACCACCGCAGCCACAGACTCGGGAAAATCTTATTAATTATGCTAACTGTACAGAAAGGCCTGTCCAATCACTGAACTCGAGAATTAAAGACAGCCTGTATTTCAAATGAATGCCTTTAAGTACAGTAGGAGATTTCTGTTATTAAGGTCTCTTGGTAGATGCTCCTAAATGCCTGAAAATATATTTATTCCAGTTTCAGTTGATCATCACAAATTCTACATATGTTTAAAGCAAATTCCTGAAAGTAAACTCGGCAGCCAACGCTCAGATTTCCTTATCAACAGCTAAGTGAATGCTCGAATCCATGCTCTCTATTCATTCAGGAGTGTCAGCATCTTAGATTTGAAGAAGGTTCCAACAGAAACAGCCCTCTATGTGCCTTGCATTTGCTACTCAACATTGACAGTGATAGAGACAGTGAATAAATGGTCTAAATACAGCCCAAGAAAGGCATAAGAAAGATGAGTTTCCATCTTACAGATAAGAATGTGGATTTAGTAATCAGACAGTTATCGCCTGCAGGACAGAGGGGTGGGAGTGCTCACTCCACTCAGTATTAAGAACCCGTATTTTCTAGTGGACTGGTAACACTAAAGCTAAAGCTAACACTGGTAACACTAAAGCTAAGAGGTCATTACTATTTCTAGGGCATCTAGTCTCAGTGGTTTATTCCTGAGTTTGTCTCTTCATGGAAGATCTTCCAATTGTAAGTAAATACCCTTGACTGCAAACCTTGAAAATTTTGCTTTATTGCGAGAATTGAAATGGAGAAGAAATCACTCTTCATATGGTATATCAACAATTAAAATTGCTTTTCAAAAACAGCCACAGCACTTATAATGCATGACCCATGGACATGAACAAAGGTGTGGGGACTGCCTGAGGGAGTGGGGGGTGCTGGTGGAGGGGAGCAAACAGGGAAAAATCGGGACAACTGTAATAGCATAATCAGTAAAATATAATTTAAAAACTAAATTAAAAAATAAAAATAGTACAATAAACATAAACTTAAGGTTCATTAAAATCATAAACCCAAGTCAGTGGTCAGTGTTGTTTTGATGAATATCAAACAAAAGCACCAGACACACCATGAACTCCAGGGAGAGTGGTAAGTATTTCCAAAACCCGAGAGTAAGCACACACGCACTTCACCATGAAATTTAGAGATCAAATGTTTAGGAAAGGAAAATAAGCAAGCTGGAATTTCATTTATTACGATCCATTTTGCACATAAAACCTCAGAGTGACACAGTGTACGCAATGTAAGGAATACTGTGGACCTGGAAAACAGAGGAAACTAACCGAAAGGAGAGTGAAGAATATCACGGGTCAGTAACTATGCTCTTCAAAGAAGATGTGATGGCATGGGAACATGCTCACAACGAAAGGGAAAGCTAGTAGGAAACAACTCTAACAATTCCAACGTGACATTAAATAAATATTGTACTAATGACTTCAAAGAAGTAAATTTATTTATAATAGTTATCGCTAGATAGGAATATTTAGATTATTTTAAATTTCTTTTGTATAATTTTCTACATTTTCCACCAAAATGTAACTTTCATAATGAGGAAAATAACCCTTATTACCAAAAAGAAATTCAAGCCCTGGCTGGTGCGGCTCAGTTGGCTGGAGCACTGCCCTGTAAACCGAAGTTCGCGGTTCAATTCCCGGTCAGGGCGATGCCTCCTGGGTTGCGGGTTTGGTCCCAGCTGAGATGCGTGTGAGAGGCAACCACTCATGTTTCTCTCGTTTCTGTTTCACGTTCGCATGTTCTCTCTCCTCCTCCCACCCTTCCCTTCTCTCTAAAACCAGTAGGTGAGTCGTTGTGTGAGGATACAAGAAACATCAAGCATTTCCATCAGATTACCTTGTGAAGCAATGGCATCCGGGTTACAGTGAAAATATCTACTGGAGAAGTGTATTAAAACTCTCTCTCGTTCTTGAGTTTCTCCCACAAGAGAAAATGCTTTAAAGAAATACCTAAAAAAAAGAAGAATGGGAGGTGGGAAGTATAATTTTAGAAAATGTTACCATGCTCTTTATGTATGACAATTAAAGCTAATTCATATAGACATAATTAATACTTTACACAAAGTAAGATATTCTGCAGTTACTTAAAAGAAATCACTTCACTAGATGGCCATTCAGTATAAATTTGTACTGACGTTTAAAATCTCTTGAATGTTCAGGTAAAAGATGACAGGGCTGTAACACCAAGGAAAGCCTGGGAAAGGCAGGTGAGCTCCCCATACAACCAAGTGTCAGGTTGCCAGTTCGGAGACCAGCTGGACGAGACCCAAAGCACGCAGACTGACCGCGTAGCCACGTAGGCTATGCTTCCAAACTACACAGATCACAGCTTCTTTGTCTTTTTGTCACATGACTGTCATCGCCACTGACCCGGTGTCAAAATTACTGTTTTATCATCTTGTGCACAGTAGATTTTGTCCATTTGCCTGTCTCTCCACACTATTGAATTGTTACATGAGGAGGAAATTCAGAGATGAAACTCAATTTACTCCATAAATTAGGAATAAATCGATTCATTTAGTATAAAACTTCTTTGAACAATAGAAAATATGCCCAGAACCATACACTACTCTAAATGAGAGGCACTGAGAGGACTGTCTGTTATAGATAAATCCAGGCGTTGCTCACTTGACAAAGCAGATGTATTCTCCAAAACACGAGACAGGAAGGAAAAAAAGTAATTTAAAACGTTCTAGGAAATCTTATTGAAAGAAACATACAATAAACCTTTTTCTATAATGAAAATATTGCTGTTTTCCTTACAGTTTGTTAATCTAAGTTACACTGACCAAATTTTAATTTTTTTCAACTTTTAAAAAATAAACCACATAGGAGAGCAAAACAAAACTACAGACCTCTCCTCCATCCTTACCTGTTTCCACTGCGAAACCTATGAGTATCCTGGATTCATGCAAGGAGCCACAGAAGTCGCTACGTGCATTATAATCCAAACATCATCCTCACTTTGCCTCCCAGGCCTCAGTACCTGGTGTGGGAAACTAGAGGGCTCTGTAGATGACCTCAGAAGTCCTCCAGGCTCTGACAGGTTATCAACTTCATAAGATTAGATGCTGACTGGGTTTTGCCTTCAGCCGCTCTTAGAAATGTACAGTACAATACGGCATGAAAAGTGAGGACCAGTCTGTTTAAGACACCTTCACCTGAACAGGTGAGCAAAAAGTGTTACGGCCTGACCACTTACACTGACACTTTCTGCTGGCTGGTTATTATGTTGATACTCATTTTTATTCCATTCATGAGTAATTCTAAAGTACTGTCTTAAAAGTCTAATGGGTATGGCAAACAAATGCTTAGGAAAAATATCTAAAATTCTACAGTCTGTGAACTGCCTTTTTTTAAAAAACTGATCATCCAAACACCAGATTCCCACGGATTCCACGTCCTCTCCAGGCCTCCGCTGCCCGCTTCTTGACCACGTCATGCAGACCGTGAGCTCCTGGGACTTCCTAAACCCAGTGTGTATTTTCTCACCTCATAGGACATTTAATCTCTTTAGTACAATCTGGGCTAAATCCATAAAGTAAGAGTGGGTTTAGAAAAATAAAATCAGGTTTTAGCTTCAGCACATTACTTTCTCTTCTTTGGAGAAATCCTATGGAGGCAAAATGAACAGAAGTGATGTTTAATCCTACCTGAGAGACTGATCCAGCGTCATTCCCGTGAAATCAAAAAACTTCAGATATTCTTCTGCAACTAATTTGCTAAATTCATTGCTATAAGGAAACAGAACAGACTTGGTGATTAATATCAAAGCTGATATTAACACACGCACACAGACAGCCGGCCTTGGGGCAGAACGTACTTCTTGCCTAGGTGCTTTGCGACGTCCGATCTTTTGAATCTGTCCAGTTGATAAAGGCGCTTGGCCAGCCTTTTGGCAGCTTCTACGTTGCTGCTGGTGCCATTGCTGAGATTCTCCAAGGGCTCCCTTTCCAGAATTTCAGTGTTCCCCATTTCGGACTGAGCCTCTAGCCGGGCTGTTTTCACCCGAGCATGGCTGTGAGAACTGAAAAAGAGGGAAAAAAGAATTGAAAAGATTTTTCTTGTGTGGCAAAAAGGAAAATAGCTGGTGAAATTATCACGATGATGTAGAACCAACAAAAAATTATTTTCAATGAGATTGTTGTACGTTTAATTATTCATAAAAATATTTTCAACCACTATATGTTAATGTGCTAATGAAGTGATTGCTTAAACCTGGAGAGCAGTTCTCAAACCTTTTGGTCTTGGGACCTTCACATTTTTAAAGGTATGGAGAACTCCAAAGAACTTTGTTTATGTGGGTTATACCCACTGACACCACCATATTACTAATTAAAATAGAAAAGTTTCAAATATTAACTCATTTAAAAATAATCCATTCCATGAATATAAGTAATATATTTTTATTAAAGATAACTACATTTTCCAAAACAATATAAAGTTTAGTGAAATGAGCAACCATGGTTTACATTTTTTACAAATTTCTTTAATGGCTCTCTTACTAGAGGACAGCTGAATTCCCATAGCCACTTTAACAGTTAATTTGTAAAAATATATGGTTATATGAAAAAGATTAAGAAAATCCAGCATCACAGAGATATGAGTTAATTTTAATTTCCTTTTCAGATAATTATAGCTGTTCTATTCTGATTATGACACCAAAACAAAACAGGTGGCAATTTCTTAAAGGTTGGTTGCAATTTAGACTCTAAAATCGTATCAATGAACTTTTTGTGCTCATATTAAAATCAGTCTTACATTTTGAATGAACCTTTTACCCAGGCATGATTCTGCAACCTGCAAAGGTCATTTGAAGGATAGTTTGACACATCTTCGTACACTATATTAAAAAAATCACACTCATTAATGTCACCACTAATATCTTCCGAAAAGTCTCAGAACTGGGAAGCTGTCAAACTTTTGGTATAGATATAATTTGTCCAAACTTCTGATTTTTGATTGAAAGCTCACATTTCATCATTAGCAACAGAAATTGTCAGTTGATTTCCTTAAAGTAACAGGTTCACTCTATTAATTTCTGAGAGAATGTTTGCCAGTAGCCACAGTTTTCCAGTCCTACTTGGAAGGAAAAGTAGCGTTCCATGAAAGAAGGGAGTGTCCCCCAGCTCACAATCCTAATCACTTCCAAGTGCGACCATCAGGAGCAGAGGTGCTTCATGCGTATTTTCATCAGGTGAGAAATTAAAAGGGCATGTAGTCAAGGGCTGAAATGTAATCGATTTGCCCTGCTTCATCAAGGCCATTGTCTTCATCTCGAGTGCACCGCAGTCAAGTGCAACACAGTAACAACTAGAACAGTCTGGCGCCCCTCCCTCGATTTATGCCAAGATCCTCACTGCTACCCCACTCTTTTGCACTATCAGTGCAAATATGAGCACAGTGAATCAGGAAGATAATGCTGTCTTGTTATCATAAAATAAACTTGACCTCACAAGCCTACTGAAAGGGTCTCAGAAAGCCCCCTGGACCGCACTGTGAGGCTTCCGTTCCAGAAAGGGGTCACAAACTACAGCCTGTGGCTGGCTATACACTGCTACACCACACATCTATAACGCCAGAACCAACGGGAGTGCAGTAATCCTCCAAGTCTTCCCTTTAACTTGGTAACAAAACAAAACTGTGTTCATGATAAACTGCTGTCCGTGAGTAGCTTTCCAGCACACTTACCACCGTCAGAATGCTTCTGTCATGGACCTAATGGTAAATGTTTCGGACTTGGCAGGCCACAGAAGGCCGCTGCCACACGTGCTTCTTTGCTTCTGTTTTGTTTTTGTTTTTTTACAACCTTTAAAACCATAAAATCCACTCCAGGCAAGGCCGAAAGGGTCCCCAGGCTAGGTTGAGTGTCCTTGCCCTATCCTGTACTTCTTTAACTCGGCCTGAACTACAAGTACAGTGACCATTCATTGTCTGAACCAGGACACTTTGAAGAGGGACTAGGGATGATCAAATCATTAAATATGTAATCATAACTATTACAAGTAAAATAAAAAAGCATTACCAATAGGAAAAAATTAGTTGTGGACTTATATCATGTAATAAAGAACAAGAACCATTTTAGCAAAAATGAGTATTTTAAAAACTGCTCAGTCTCTATTTTGTCACTTACTCCATCTAAATGACAATTTCCCATTTTCCACTCACCCACCAACTCAGTGTTAGCCTGGCAGCTTCACTATCAGCCGAATGCGGGTGGGTTACCGCACAACCCCCTGGCGCTCCCGGTGATTTTCCAGAGTCCTGGACTTCCCACCACTGACAGACCTGAAGGAGTTAACTGTCCCCAGCACCCTCCCCCAGCTCCCAGTGTCAGGAGTACTCCACCTGTCCCTGAAAGGAGGCTATCAGGAAGGAAAAAAAAGAAAGGTTACTGCATATTGTCTTTGAGACTCACGAACTACGTGAAAATTCTGTTCAATGCACATGTCAACTCACACCTTCCAGGACAGCCTGCAGACAAGTGGAACTACAAGGTGGGGGGCGCTGACTTATTTTACTGCAACTATTAATGCCATTACTTCATTCTCTCTTTTTTCATCGTTAACACTGTTACAGATATCCCCCATTTCCCCCTTTACCCCTTTCCTCCCTCAGCCGCCCCCACCCCTGTCTTCAGCACATTGTTGTCTGTGTCCAAAGGTTATGTAAAGTCAAAGTCAAAATCAAATGCTGAAGTGTGGTCACTTCCAGTACAACAGACGACCTGGAACTGACACAGGGAAACCAGGATGTTTGGGAACCCTCGTTAAACAGTCTCCCAGCGGGAATACCTCCAATCACAATGCATTGCTTCATCATGATGAAATCTTCATGCAAATGCATTTAAATATTTTTTTCATCCTAAACCTTCCTTTAGAGAGTTCACATTACCAGCCAGTGTTGTGAAATTTATCCTATCGGAAAACTGAATAATTATTATATGTGGCAAATCTATAATAAGTAAACACATACAGGAAATTTCTTTTAAAGGCAACCAAACTTTGTGTTTCTCACATAAGCGATATAAATGTAAAATATTTACTCCAATAACTATTTTAGTTAAAATCAAATAATTTTTATAAATTAAAAAAAAATCCCCGGGGCTGTGCTCCCATGCACTCTCTGACTACTCTGTATAGTAGCTATCATGCCAAAAAATGAAGGTCAAAGACAAGATTTTCTTCTCGGTTAAACTAGGTTGCCCTGTTCACTTCTCAGGGCAAATCCATATACTTAATTACTCCAGGAAAACAGGTAATTATACCATATACATCGTCCTGCAGAGATTTTATTCAAATAGAAGAGACTTATCCTAATGAGCATATATTTTTTAAGTGCAGTGGCCCAAATCATTCCTATTGTTCAGGCTTCTCAATCCTCACATTTGCCTCCTCTTTCTACTGTCTTGCCCAGCCCAGTCTATTTCTTATTTTCCTCACATACACCAGGAGGAGGTAATAATAAAATCGATAGACATCAGACTTCTCAGGATTCTCAGTAAAAAAGAAAATTAGGAATAAAGTGAGGTTAATTATCTCCATTCCTAGATGGCTTCACTCTGTCCTATTTCACAGTGTATGAGATCCCTTGAATAAGAACAGAAGTTGCTCCTTTTAAATCAGAAAGTCTGTGAGATGACGGCAATACAAACTCACCAGCAGTCAGACAGACACCAGGACAAGCTCATCATGGAGCTCAGGATGCGCCTGGGCCATCCTTCCTCTCCTAAGCCCGTTCCCAGTACCCATTCGCCCCACATCTCCAGTGTCTGCTGGTCTTCTAGGGATTCCAAAGAGCCGGCTCCCAGCGAGGTCACATTACTATGACCTCACATTCTCAGCAGAGTGCTTATTGTTGGGGTTTTGCAATGTTTTTAGAGCCTCAATAACAGCAGGAGCCAGAACACAGGGGCCACTGTATAGCATGGGCATTACCAACGATGGCACCCGGCCCTGCTCACATCTGATCCAGCAACGCGGAGGACCCCTCTCGGCAAGGGTGCTGCCCTGTTTTGTGTCCTGGAATACACAGGACGCTGGTCATCTAGTCTGCTGAACACTGGATGCTTGCAATGGTTTGAATTTTCCCTTTTCTCCAGTTTCATTTTTTCTTCTTCACAATCTCATCAGGTGAGATCCCTTGAATGTAGAAAACACTTCCCAAAAGATCGTCCCTGTGTTCTCACTGGGGCCTGTACCTCAGACCTCCAAATAAATGTGGTTAACACTTTCATTAAAAAAAAATCACTGAGTCTGACCACAGGCCTTTTCATGACCCTTTTTTTAAATCACACTAGGATTACTGCAGTTTCCAAATAAAAATAATAGGACACCCGGTTAAATCTGAATTTCAGATTAACAAAAAAAAAGTTTTTAGTATATTTCAAATGTTGCATGGGCATACTTCACACTAAAAAATTATTTCCCATTTATCTAGAAATTCAAATTTAACTGGGCATCCTATATTTTTTTCTGGTAACACTATCTCCTGAAACGTTTGTTCTGAATTTTAGTTGGAGAATGCCAACAATGGGGTTCCCTGACTGTGAACTGGGGGTACGTTTCTCAATCATGCTACCTCCTGGGTTTGTTTTGACTTGCTTCTGTGATTAAATTGTATTCCTACTGTTTTTCTGCAGTTTTAGCAAGAGCTTCTCTCAGTTGCCCAGGACCCACTGGTTGCTCCCTAAACACAAAAGGAAAGCCCTCTTTTCTCTGTACGCTCGCCCTCTCCCAGCCTGCACACTGTCCCCACACACGCGGTAACACGCCTCCTTCCCAGGAACCCTACACTAGATAAAAATGCACGTCCTGCAGCATGTCCTGCAAGGCCGCTCACAAGCTGACCCCGACAGCTCTTTTAGATTTATCATCCACCATCGTCCTCAGGCTTGAGAAAAACCCAGAATTATTACTCCTTCACGTATGGTTCCGTTTGCCACTCTTGTTACCCAAACCCCAAAGTTCCGGGGTGACAAAACTCTGCAAACTCGTACTGACTGCAAGAGGCCAGGTGAAACAGCTGCTTTTCTAAGAGCCGTACTCCAACTCTCACCCACCCCCGCTGCATTTTCAGAGCACAAAACATTCACTTTCATGACAGCTCTGCCTTTTAAAAATCCCATCTCGCATCTACCACAATCTTGAGTTTCACTCTGTATCCACGTCATTAGAGTAGACTGAAGTCATTCAACGTCTGTCAAAAGAATGCAAGAACCGAGCCATGAGCTGCGTCCATGTCCTCTTGCCCTCTATGCTCTGCTATCAGTGACGTGCGGCACAAACTTTCTGATTCATGACAACTAACCCTGGAAAAGTTTTACAGAGACCGACTTCAGCAGAGGGCACTAGGTATACTGTCTTATTTCATATGTACTTCGAATTTAAATTTTAATTAAATGGTGCTGCTAAAACCAGAAGCTTCCCTCCTCCCCCTGCATTTATAAAATATGCCCTGGGAACACTTTTGGGAATTTGCCAAAGAAATCTAAAACACAAAAAAAATTCAAAAGAACATCAGCACCCCTATGTTCATTGCAGCATTATTTACAATCACCAAGATATGGAAACAGTCCAAGTGTCCATCACTGGATGAGTGGATAACACAACTATGGGGCATTTATATGATGAAATACCACTCAGCTATAAAAAAGAAGAAAATTTCACCCTTTGTGTCAGCAGAGATGGACATGAAGAACATTATGTTAAGTGAAATAAACCAGTCAGAGAAAGACAAATATCATATGGTTTAGCTCGTATGTGGAACTAATGAACAAGCTGAACTAACAAGGAAAATAGAGACAGACTCATGGGTAGAGAGCAGGCCGACAGCTTGGAGCAGGGAGTGGTTAGCGGGTGGAGGGATAGAGCAAACAGGAAAAAGGACTCATGGACATGGACAACAGTGTGGTGATCACGGAAGACAAGGGAGTATAAAGGGGACGAATGGTAATGAAAAAACACAATAAAAATAAATTTAAAAAATAAAATAAAATATGCCCTGGGAGTTGTGCCTAGAAGACAACAACTAACACCTCATTCAATTTTATACACAGGGTCTACAGTAGGGCAAACATAGGTTCACAGGTGTGAGTATGCAAAACACGGTTTCTATTCTTGTGTGTATTATATATATTTATTACTTGTCGTATCATTTTCCATACAAATGACTGTAAACTTATCTTTTCTCCACCCAGTATAAGCTAGGAGAAGGCAGTTCAGAGGAATCCCCGAGAGTAGGAAGAAATGACTCCAGCTGCAAGTTGGAATAGAAGGACCAGAGGAGCAGTAGGACCCCGCTGCCATCCTTCAGGCTGCAGATACGGACACAGAGCCTGAAAACCACAGATCCAGAAAAGCCAGCACAAACGTACAGCTATCGTGGCCACAGTGCCAGTCAGTCAAGAATAGGTCTAAGTACATCGTAAGTGAGACCCGCTTGAAACCGCAAGCATCAACTGTTGCTTAGAAAGGAAATCTTGTTGGCCGTCATCTATGGTGCTCATCTCTCAGGCACGGCAGAGACAGTACGCCACCTAACCTGGAAGGAAATGCCAGTGAGAGATGATCCAGAGCCACCACAACACCTCCAGTGGCACTGCTCGCCTGACAGCACGTGACACAATTCAGTCACTAGGTGCTAGCCCTGGATACGTGCTTCCGAGACACTGTGTCATCTGGTCCTCGATCTTATGAAGTGGGCAGTGCTGTGCCCATTTCACGGATGGAAGCTGAGGCACAGGGCAGGACACAGACAGTGAGACTCCCCTGCCCAAGTCCTTTACACCTTCTACTACTTTCATTTTGCTATTGCTGGTCATTTTCTGGTCTGTAATTTGTGGACGCAACAAATGTTAACAAACTCCCTACCATGTGCCAGGCAATGGTTTAGGTATCTGGAATGCTTCGGTGAACAAAACAGAACAACAAAGGAAAACTCTTCTATCCAGGGGATCTAAAAACAAGCCACAAACACAATAAATGAGTATATGATATGCTAGAAGGTGATAATTGCTATAAATAGAACAAAGAAAGAAGAGATCTGAAATCCCAGTTTTGAGATGGGTGCACACATATTTCTATATAAAGTGGCCATGGAAGGTCTGAGCAAACTGAAGGGCAGAGCTGCCATTAGCTCAGATGGGGAAGGTCAATGTTGGCACAGGTTCACAGGGGAAAATTTCCATTTTAGACATGTTAACTCTGAGATGACTGTTATATATCCAAGTAGACAGGCTGATATGAAGACACGTGAACCTTCCAGAAAAGACACATGCCAGGGCCCCACTCCAGGGAATTCTCAGTCTGTTGGCCTGAAGTGGTCTCAATACTTTTTGTTTGTTTCTTTCTTTTTTTCCTCACCAGAGGATGTGCTCATTGATTTCAGAGAGTGGAGGAGGGAGGGAGGGAGAGAAACAAGGATGTGAGAGAGAAACACTGATCAGTTACCTCTCCTACATGCCCTGACCAGGGTCCAAACCTGCAACCTAGATATGTGCCCCGACTGGGAATCAAACCTGCGACCTCTCAGTTTATGGGACAATGCTTCACCCAAGTGAGCCACCCCAGCCAGGGCAGCACTTTTCTCTTCAAGGTCCACGATAATTCTGATGTGATGTCAGGACTTTGGGCCCCCGCCGCAACCCATGAAGAACCACTACAGGTCTGTGCTGGGGCTAAGGTAAGGAGTCAGACTTGGACTTTGGTAAATCACTCCTGCTTGTAACATGGAGGAAAAAACGGCAGGGAGACAAAATTGAAGGCAGACAAATCAGCTTCCTAGCTCTCAAAATTGTCTGTTCAAGAGTCAAGAATCTGAGTTGAAAGACAGTTCATAAAATACAAAGGAAAAGCCTGCTTCGAAAGATATTCAGAAAGTAAAATGGAAGAACATGATAGGTGATTTGGGATGTGTGGGGAGCAGTATTTACAGAGAGGGAAGGTTAGCTCTGACTTAGAAGCTGGGTAGAATGCGATGCCCCCGCCAAGATAATGAGTACGAGAAGGACAGAGGGGTGCGTAACAGAATGTGTGTGTGCTTCTGGATAGAGACAGAGGAGAAAAGACCGAGTTTAGTTCAAAGATGTGGTAAGTGTAAGGTGTCCACGGGACACCCAGGCAAGCTCTCTGGTAGCCACACCAACCATCCCCTACCTGTGGGAACTCAGTGCAGGAACGGCAGTCACCCCAAATCGGGGGATGAACCGCCTGTGAGAGGCTGCAGTGTGCAATACGACCAAGGAACCCCAGAATGCACCGGCACAAAAATATGTTCTGGCAGTACAAGCATCTGAACACGATTCCATTACAGCAAGAGTCAGGTCTGTCACTTATTAGTGGGGTTCCACTTGCAAGTGCTCAGTTTGCCAACAAGGAACAACTATTAACTTAGAAGATGCTAAACGCAAGTTCCATCCAGGTAAACTGCCAAGATTCAAACGTTGGTTCTATAGTTGCCAAATGCGGAACTTTGGGTCAGTTCACTTCTCCGTAAGCCTCAGGTTGTTTTCCTGTAAAATGGATCCCACAGACCAACTCTCCATGCTGTTGTAAGATTAAGTGAGAAGACCCACGCAGATGCCTAGGGCACCGTCAGCTCCCCCCACCAACCCATTTTCATCACTGCCCCTACCCCTGCCTCATTAAGATTCAAACTGCTTGGTTATTTGCATGATCTCATGAGGTAATGACATATGCCAGTATCTTAGTCAATGTAAGTTGCTATTTGTATAGTAAACAAATGTTAGCTAACTCCCAGTAGAAATTAATACTGACTTAAACTGCCCCAAATGAACCCATTTTGACATTTATAAAGAATGCATTTTCTCTAGAAGTGACTTCATCTTTTTATTATAAATGATTTCAGGGCCTTTAAAAGTAAGGACCATAAACTAAACAGAATGGTCAAAACCCCCAATACCTGTTTCTCTGTTTAGCACACAGGCCAAGATTCAGTCCCTGTGGATGAAGAATTTTCTCAAGTGTCAGCTAGAGTTCCAACCTCCTCGGCCGACCCGCGAACCCTCACGTTGCTCGGTGCTGCGTTCAGTATTCCAGCAGAGGGCACCTGCATGCAGGCAGCAGTACAGGCACTGACCAGGCTCACTGCGCGAGGAGAGTGGGCTGCATCTGCCTGTTTTAGAAACAGGGATTTCCGATACCTGAGCAGACTCTTCAGGCTTCTAGAGGTTCATGTGCCTCTGGGGGCATGATCCAGATGATGCAGGCTTTCACTTTCTCGCTTTTTGGGTTTTTCTATACTAAGCTGCAGCTTTTCTGGGCCAGCTCTCAAATGAGAATGTGATATCTGCGATATTACCAAGTCAACTTCAGCGTGACATCATACAAATTTCAGATGAATCCTTTGCAAAGCAGGTATTTCGTCCGGCTTGAGAAATAAAGAGGAAAATGATGCAAAAACATGTACATGTTCACTGTTTGCACAGAAGCTTCTTTGTGCAAACTGGGATCGCTGAATTCCAATTCAGGGGACAGGAAAGGAAGAATGAATCATCTGCATGGACTAACTTGTTTTCCTGAAATGCTCTTAAAATGTCAGTGGACATTCCGAGTTCACGTCTTCCATGAGAAACAACTTTTTGGCTGTGCTACTTATTGCTTTTATATAGCATCAAAAATTTCTAAAGACACCAGAACACTCTCCACCTTGGCAAAAGGAAATAAAGCCAGGGGGCAACTGCATGCTTTGTCCTTGTAAATTAATGAGCAGGCAGTCTGAAGCTGACTGTGTCCCTTAATGACCGTGACCAAGACACCGCACGCACTGCCGGAGACAGAGTGGTCTGGGTTCAGACAACGCACCCGCCTCTCCACACAGAAAAACTCGGCTTATTCAGGCCAAAGTATCACATCCCCTCCTGTTTTTCTAAATTCAAATGATCTAATTAAAAAAAAAACATTTAAATAAAGGTTATTAACAGTCTCAGTAAATAAACACATCATAAACTTTTACCCCCCCCAAAAAAACCCAAACAAACCAGAAAACCCCCTCCTCTGCAGGAGGAGGACAGAGGTGCCACTTGGGCCGATGACGCACGAGAAAAGTGAAAGGACTGTCCACACTGCCAGAGCCCAGTGCCTGCCCTCACAGGACTTAGTCAGCATGCTCTCGCTGTCTAACCTAATACAACTAGAAACAAGAACATCTAATACCCTTAGGCAGAATATTTACTACAACAGAGTGAATCAAGTCTGTCATTCTAAAGAAAATTTATGAAAAGAAATGTCAAATTTTTAAGTCAGAAATTGCACGGACTAGCTCGTCTTTGCTTTTTTCCCTCTGAAATTCTTACCAACTGAAAAAAGACAGACCAAAACTAGGCACATAGACTTCCTCTGTAATAAATAAATTCATGACAACAGCTGTTTCTGTGTGATGCTTAAAACACTGCTCCTCAGGGCGTCCCCCTGTGGAAGCCCATTCAGTGACGCAGGCACTGCCCGGGAGTCAACCCAAAAGCACCGGGTTCCCAGACAGCCGTCTGAAAACCCAATACATGCTTGATTATCAGTTAAGTTATAACTATCTAAATTTTTTCTGGCTTCCCATTTTCATATAATTGCCGGATGCTTCAATGATTAGTTTTCTATCACTGATTGGTTACATACTAAGGAAAAGTTCTGACTGAAAAATGGTTTCGAAGTGCCATGTTCTGCCCTTTCCTCCACTCAGGGGGAAAAACGATCAATTTCAATTTAAAAAGTACGAAGTACTGAACTACTTTCAACCGGGTCTTAAACCACCTTCTAATTATTTATATTAATGGATATCCCACACATTTTAGAGTGCAATGAATAATTTATGCGAAACTTTCTCTGCTGCACACATTCTTGCTGGGTTGAATTAGGAGCAGCACATGCTCACTGGCCAGCAGAGGCTGCGCAGCGAAAGAAAGCGCGCAGGGAGCGGGCGACAGAAGTAGGTCCGGGACTGGCCAGCGAGGGAACGTGAGTGCTCCGGCCGACCTAACAAGCAACAGATACTCTACAACCTGGATGACACTCACACGGTCAAGGACTACGGTTTTAATCCTGTACAGCTTGTTAAACTGTCTCCCGAGAGTCGTCCCGTGATGCTCTTTCCTGCTGAGCACACAGTTCAAGGTGCCAGGCAGGGGTGGAACAGCCCCTGCCTGCCTTTCGAGCAGTGGCCGCAGAGTCCGAAGATGTGCCTGATTCAACCTGGGTGGGTTTCTTTAGTCCATCCCTGCTAGGGGTCTCGAAGTAGAACTGAATTCTTTTTAATGTAATTTAAAACATAAGGGATAAGCAAGGAAAAATTAGCTTATGATATGTAAGTATCATACCCCTAAATGAAACACTAGGACCACTCACCAGTATACTTGTAAATACGAATTTCACTTGTGCAAACACCCGCCCTCGCACATCGAGGTACGAAATCGGCATTATCTAGCCGACGACAGTAGACAGGTTATGCTCTCCTCTGCCCTCTCTCCCTTTTCTAACTCTTCCGTCTCCTAAAGAGCAAGAGGCTTTATGGATGCGCTGTGGCCCTCACCCAATTTCACTATCTCTGTTAGTGCTTTCTGCCCTCTCTCCAAATTCTTACAGACGCCTGTTTTTCCCCCGTCCTGTACCATGGCTCTTCCTCACTTCTCTGATGCGCTCACAACTGCACGTCTGCCAGGAGGGCCCTTCTCTGCTGCCACGTTCACTACACGGCTGTGCACACTCACCTTGCAAACACCTTCTGCAGTCTGCACGTCCCGGGCAGCAACGCCCACAGCGGCTGGCAGCATATCCTCTCCACCCTGTTTCCCCGAGGTGCTACTTAGTGCAGTTAACACTGAAAGCCGCTGTCATCTGATACATGGAAGGTTTCTCAGATTCACTTAACAAATTTTGCGTGCACTTTTAAAGAGAAAGAATTAGCTCCCTGACTAGAGTGCACAGAGATCAGTAGGAGGAAGTCAGGAAGATAATCCCCTAAGGAAATAAAATGCTGCCTGTCACTTCCTGCTTTCACCCATTTACAAGGGTCCAGCGTGTCTGGGGACAGATCAAAGGGGCCAGCCTCATCTGGGGCTCTGGGAATAACGAGGGACTTTCCCATTCTTTATTGCCCGTGATGAATGAAGTAGCAGGAATATCCATACACACTTTGGTCTTAACACATTTTTTAAATGCATCTAGAGTGATTACTGTCCTCTACAAGTGATTCTAAGCACTTTATATGAATCAACGAATCCTTTTAACAACCTGTGACATTTTACAAAGGAGGAAACACACATGGAGACATTAAGTAACTTGTGACACTGCTAGTAAATGGCAAAGCTGGGACTGGACCACAAGCTGGGCAGTTTTACTTGGAGAGTTCGAGGTCTTCACCAACATGCGGTGTAGCCTTTCTTCTGCGCTACATTACTACAGGTTATACTTCAGGTTTAACGCTGGTATGGAGGAGCAAAAATGTCTACTTTAAATAAAATATTTTATTTATTATTTTTAGACAGAGGGGAAGGGAGGGAGAAAGAGAGAGAGAAAAACATCAGCCCACACCAGGGAACCTGGCCTGCAACACAGGCACGTGCCCTGACTGGGAATTGAACCAGTGACCCTTTGTGTCACAGTCAGGCGCTCAATCCAGTGAGCCACACCAGCCAGAGCCAAAAATGTCTACTTTTTAAAGGACATCCATATGACTGAACTAACAGGCTTAGTATAGTTATGTAGTTAAATATACACAAGTACATTTGCAAAAATTCTTTTTGTAATTACTTATTAAAGCGCCTACTATGCACTGGGCGTACTTCTAGGTGCTAGGAGTATAGCAATGACCACAACAAAGCCCCGTCCTTGTGCGGTTTTACCTTCTAATAAGAGGAGACAGAAAATACACCAAATGAAGCTCCCCCTCCCTCTCTCTTCCCCCCATTATCCTTTCACAAATACTTGCTAAATATCTGTTATGAGCCACACA
>PVKM010005662.1:0-47025 GCA_004027735.1 Carollia perspicillata
TGTATCCTTGAACTGTGCTTCTCAGTGTTTTACATATAAAAGCATTAAATAAAATATTTTTAAAAGAATGAATGATTAATTAAAACAATATGAATAGATATACTCTGTAAAATATAATTGCAGGTAATTTTCTATTCTAATTCATAAAACTACATGTCCAATTATTACAAAGAAAAGCTCTCTTCTTATCTTCAAGGGATAGCATATGGGCCATTTTTACTGAGCTCTCATTCCAGAGCACAATTCCAAGACAAGCACGGGCACATCTAATGCTGAAGAAAAAGCTTTGATTAACTGTCTGAACTGGGTTATTAGCCTGAAGCAGACACAGCCAAGTGGAACTGAGATCCAGTGTATGAAGGCTCCGTATCAAATGGCAAAGTTGAGGTGAAAAGCCAAGGGGTCACAAACAAGAAGAAAAGAGGGTTTAAGATCAATGTTTGGATCAACTAAAGCAGGTAAACAAGATGAATTGCTGTCAAAGAGGGAGAAGAAAAGCCCCAGAGGCAGAATTTAACCAGGACTTTGAGGTCTATTCCTTCATTTGATTATGGGTTATAGAGGATGAGGAAAACTATGTTTACAGTAGTTCATTTGGTAAATTATATAATAAATAATACATAAGAATACAAAAATAAACTCTGTTTCACATATGCATGACTGTAAACCTACTTTTGCCATACCTCGTATACAGGAGTCAGAGGTAACAGTGTCCAATTTATCTTTGACACATTATTTAATCCTGTTAAGTCTAGTTTTCTCATAAGAAGTGGGAATACTATTGTTATTTTTAGATAAATGGCCTAAAGCCTACAAATTAGTTAACACAGTGCCAGCTGAAAGTTCTAAATGAAAGAAGAAAAAGAAGTCTGCCACTTGCTAATGGTGCGAACTCCTGACCACTTACCCTCTCAGAGTCTCTGGTAATCCATAACCATTTATTTGGTGGGTTATCTTTAGCACCGGAGATAATGGGCCCAACATCTGACCAACTGCCTGGCATGGAGTGAGTACTCAAGCAGTCATTGCTGTTGACCACTATATATCCATCCAGATTCTTAAAAAAGCCCTTTTGTTCAATGTTCCCCTCTGGGGTGCTTATCTCAGCTAAGATTCACTACCTAGAGATTGGTATATTACAAATATGTCTCATAAAATATGTATGTGAGAGTTTGGATTTTTTTAAAAAGATTTTATTTATTTATCTTTAGAGGGGAAAGGAAGGAGAGGAGGAGAGAAATATCAATGCATGGTTGTCTCTCATACATCCCATGCTGGGAACTGGCCTGCAACCCAGGCATGTGCCCTGACAGGGAATTGAACTGCAATCCTTCGGTTTGCAGGCCCGCGCTCGATCCACTGAGCTACACCATCCAGGTCTAGAGTTTGGATTTTTGTTATTCAAATATTAACTTCCCTCTTCCTTGCACTTTGGGAAGAATATACTTCCTTCTCCCTGGATAGCAGGTTCTCCTCTGAAACTATCTTTGGTTAAGGGGATAGTAACAAATGAAAGACAATAACCATGCAGTTTGACATGGTTTTGCCCTTTGGGAATCTAGCCTAAGAAGAATATGCATGGATGACCCCCAGTCCAAGGAAAATGAAGAAACACATGGAGCCTCAGCCTGGAATCAACCTAGAAAATCCCAAGAGAACCAAGCACAGCCATATCCAAATCACAGCTGCATGAGCAAAGAAATAAACGTTGCCATGGTGTTGGGGGGAAATGTATTACACAGCAATACTGAGACAAAAAGATTAATAAAGTGCCTAATAAAAATGCCTAATAAAATGTTCAAGGAGGGCAGATATGGTATAGCATGTTCTTCAGATTCTCTCTGAGAGCCCACTGTGCATGGTTGAGGGCATCAGGGTTGGCCATATGAGTATGAAGTGTGTGTTTGCTATTATCAGCATTAGCAGCCTGTATAGTTTTGGAGTGAAGAACTAACTCAGGGAATACTATTGCAAAATAAGCAATAATGACAATAACAGACAAAAAAAATGGCAAATGTTAAAGGTCAATTCCAAGCAAGGTGTGAAAAATTTAACAGTCTATATTCTTTAAAAACAATTTAAGGGAGCAGTTTAAGTACATGGCTTCAGAAATTCAATATAGGTATTGGAAACACGCAGACAGATTACTGGGCTTCTCTTCAGCATAGTGTTCTACTACAGGATGGAGCATTGACTTCGTATTAATGGGGCTGTATTCTAATTCTGGAAGAGCAGATGTCACTATATAGAATTGACAGTAGAAATTCAAATAATTTCTGATTAACAAATAACTCCATCGATCTTATTCTAACAATCTTCATTGCCCATAAATACCTACTCAGACACAATTTGAAAAAAAGTTAACATCTCACTGATAATCTTACTAATTACTGCATTGAATAAAATCTTTGATAGACATTTACTTACATTTGTATGATTCATATTTTTTAACTTTTTGAAAATTATACTTTAATAATTTAAATTGGGACAAAAAGATGGAGGCCTACTTCTAATGCTGGCATGTAGGCCAAGGCCAAGGAACTGAACTTCAAGGTAGCACCCCCTCCCCCACAACTCACACCCTGCCCTGGGGCAACAGTACTGGAAAGAGAAAAAAAGAAAGAGAAAAACTCAAATAGAGAGACGTGCTGGCTAAAGTTGCTATACAGGAGATCTTACCCAAGGGTTATGCAGAGAAAACACACGGGATAGAGACACTGGCTACAGCATTTTGGAGAGTGAAAGCTGAGACCTGTCCCCCTGCTGTTTTTTTAGGCCCTTGCAGAAGTTAGAAAGGAGATGGAAATCAGCAGAGAGCTAGTTAACTCACCACGCTGGTATGGCAGAGAATGGCAGGTACTTGAATGTGTAGTTACTCTGCCCATGACCGTTTGGAATGTATGTGATGATAGCTTTGTAAGAAAAAAAAAAGACTATTTCTTACTCAGAGATAACTCAGGGGTCTTAATCATTAATAAAGCTTGATGCATACCATAAACACATTTTTAAAATATCGCTAAGAGGATTTCACAAAAATGTCCAAGTGCACTTCATTAGATGGGTACTGGAGTTTGTGTCCCAAGGCTAATTTAGAAGCTCTCTCAAGTAAGTCAAAGTGCCTCTTCAAACTGGAAGGCATTATTCTCTATTTTTTCCAACTGCGTGACCATGGCATTGCAAGCTCCCTGGAGGTGCAAGTTTAAATTAATTTATTATTTTCAGGAGCCAAGGCAGAGGTCAAGGTCTTTTATCATTTTGTATGTCAATCTATAATGATCTGTTAGGCTAGAAGGGACACAAACAATGGTTTGACACCTGCAATACAGTCAGTCTAAAAAAATTCTAAATATTACCTTTTTTTTGGTCATATTTATAGTAATTCCTCTCATGGTTCCCAGTTCTCTTTCATTCCCCATGTTCTCTCCTCTTTCTGTGCCTTTGCTATTTTATGTGCCTGTCACTCCTTCCCTTGTGTTCACCTTGCTCACTGCTCAACTTTTTAGATTCACCTTCAGTTAGAAACATCAGATGGCCCTGGCTGGTGTGGTTCAGTTGGCTGGTCAACATCCCACAAACCAAAAGGTCACAGGTTTGATTCCAGGTCAGGGCACATGCCTGGGCTGCAAGTTCCATGAGTGCAAGATGCAACGGATCGATATTTTTCTCTCCCTTTCTCCCTGCCTTCCCCTATCTCTGAAATCAACAAAAGAAAGAAAATAAGTTAAAAAAAAAACATTAGATGGAGTTCTGAATCCATGCTGAGTCTGAAATGTTGTGTAAGCCAATAGCATATCACTTCTTAAAATGTATTAGTTGCTTATTTATGTGCTTTTCTGCATAAGAAAAGTATCTTTGGGAATTGATACAAATTAATTTTGTATGGCTTGCAATACAGCATATGCATGGAAAACATAAAAGCTCCTCAACTTTCATTGAATAAACCAATGAATAGATAAGTGAATAAAGAATAAGTTATTTCAGAAATCTGGCCTAACAATCCTCACTCCATCATCGGGGACTTGTTCAAGAGGTTTCCTTAGTCACTTCTAGCACTCGTATAGTATTTCATATGCAGTGTATAATTTTACTCTCAGAAAAACCCTGTGAATTAGATGTTATTCTTTTTTTATATGAAGACATGGAAACTTTGGTATATTAAGTAAGTTGTCCCAGGCCATTACCAGTGGGTCTTTCTTAAGCCCAAATCTGGCCTGAAACCACTAACATTATAATGCTTCTAGGAATTTTGATTTCATTGCAATTATACAAGGAAAACCTATTTTAGCTGTGGACGAATGTGTAAAGTACTTGGCAATATCCTTACACACTTTTTTGTTTATAAGAAATTAATTTCATTCATCTCTTATTTACTGAAGTAATAGATGTTGAACATTTCTTACTGAACATCTCTGGTACAGTTCTGGTGCAGCGCATCTTGCCTGAATGAGAGAGACCAGGACAAGATGTCAGAGAATAAACAAATTCAGTGATTCCTGCTTAGGCCAAGATGTCAGAGAATAAACAAATACATAGAAAGATATTAGATGTTGATGAAGCTTATGCATACTATTAAATTTGGTGACCCAAGATAAATTATGTAGCTTCTTTAAACTGAATAATGAGATGGTCTTCCTGAACAGGTCATGTGCAAGCTGTGACCTGAATTACCAGAGTCAGAATGGCAAAAAGAGGGAGGGGCCTTTCAGAGGGAGGAAACATCTCACACCAGTGCCCTAAGATGGGGCTTAATTTTTCCAGCAATAGAAGTGAGGCCATCCTGTGGAGGCAAGAAGAATGAGGATGGGTTCTCAAAGCAATCAGGAGCCAGATTATAAAAACTAAAAATCACATTAAGAATTTTAGATTTTATAATAAGTATGATGATATATCTGTCGGATTGAGATGTCTTGGGGAAGGATCTTCTGGGCATAAAAAGCTTTGTCCCAATAAGCAATTCAAATATCATTTTCTAGGAGCGCCACAACACAGAAAGGTTAGGAAGCTCTACAAAGGAGTATTTACTGCTGGGACTCTGATTTAATGAGGCTTAGCATTACAGAATGACTATCCTTGATTGGCCTAATTTCCTTCAATCAATTTGCCTTATTCTGTGAACTAATGTTTTACTGCTGCAGTCTCTTAGGAATAATTTTCCGAATCTTGTACCAGAGACTAAAACCAATGCAAATGTGGCACTCTTGAAAAGTGACACCAGCCTTGTGCTTTGCAAGCCCCTGGTATCCTTCCTTCATAAGACGCTTACTGACTATCTGCCTGAAATCAGACATTTTTCTAAGTGCAGAGGTAAATAAAAAAATAAAATTCCTTCCTTCCTTGATTTATATTTAAATGGTGAGACAGGACATAAATACATAAAACACTAACACATTAGATGGTGACAACTGCTAAGAAGAAAAATTAAGCAAGAAAGAAAAATAGAAAATATGAGCTGAATTTTTACAATATCATTCAGGTCATAAAAAGACTTTAAGAAGCGAGGTACTGAGCATGGATTGTGTAGTGAAAGATAATTCTAGGCAGAGGGATCAAAGGAGCAAAGTCTCTGAGACTGGAGGTATGTGCCCAGATAAGAAACACACCCAGTGCAGTAACAGCCAAGTGGGTGAGCAGGGAGGGAGAAAACAAAGCAGTTAGAGAAGGGAATGGGGTGGGAACGGAGGTGGGTCGGACTATCGAAGGACTTTATAATTCACCCCCAGAGAAACTAAAGGTCTCTGGAGAGTTCCGAGCAGTAGCCTCTAACTGTTCCATTGAGACTAGATGGAGGATGAGTTAGGTGTTGGGAGGATGAAGCACAAGCTATGTCAGGATTGTCAAGGACACACAATATTCAACATTTTATATTTCAAACTTGTTCTCCTTCACATATTATTTTCAAAATAAATTTTACTCCATTTTCATCAAATACATGCATTCACTATGGAAAAAATAGTAGCTGTAAATAAGAACAGAGAAATCACGTAATTCCAACACAGATAAACATTGTTAAGATAGATTGCTGTACACCTTTCCAGCCCTTTCTCTCTGTTTAACCCCATCTCTTTGAGTGAGTGAGTGTGTGTATATGTGTGTGTTTTGATCACTTCACTTTAAAAATGTAGGCACTCATACTTAATATACCTTCACAGAAATGTTCATTTTGAAAATGTTAAATGTTAAATGTAAAAGACATGGGTTAACTCTGCAAAGTAGTAGCTTTTTAAAAAAGATTTTATTTATTTATTTTTAGAGAGAGGGAAAGGGAAGGAGAAAGAGAGGAAGAGAAACATCAATATGTGGTTGCCCTTCACATGCCCCAAACTGAGGACCTGGCCTACAATCCAGGCATGTGCCCTGACTGAGAGTTGAAGCAGCAGTCCTTTGGTTTGCAGGCCTGTACTCAATCCACTGAGCTACACCAGCCAGGGCCAAAGGAGTAGCTTTTAGAAAAATCAATTACTTTATCACTGGTAATAATTCTTCTTCATTTTTAAAGAAATGGACCGCTTGTTATCTATACACAAAAGTCAATTTCAAAGCCATCATAACAGGTTAAAAATGTTTTTCACATTTCACTAGGTGAAACTTGTTTCACTGGGATTGCAAAGAAATATTCACAAAGAGATTGAGACTATGCAATATTTGTTTTGCATTCAGTATATGTTTTTATTCAGTCCCACACTACGTGGAAGCTGAAAACACTATTTGTGCGAAAACAGAACAATAATATTAAACTCACATTACCAATTTTATGACATACTTGGGAATGAGAACTATGTTAAGAATTCCTTTAAATTCTTGTGACATACTAATATTGTTATCTATCATAAGATAAACACCTAATAGAGTACTGAGTATAAATTAAGTGTAAATTAAAAATATAAATTAGTTAAATTAAATTTTGGCCAATCTACTGTTGAAATGCAATAAAAATAAAAAATGTTAACTACTCTAATATATTTACTAGAGTAAATCATCATTTCAAGAGAAAAAATAAATACACAAATGTTATCAATTCTCTAGAATCCTTTCATTTTGAAGCATGCAAAATATATTTTATATTGCAAGTACAGAATAAAAATGTTACACATTAAATAAGTAACATATCATATTATAGAATGTATATGCTTTCAAATTGGGTCTAGAAAATGTACCTCTAAAGGTATAAAATGTTACAAAATTATGACTGGCTTAATGAAAGTACATATCGATAAAAATCAGCAAAACTGACTAATATCATACAGGGTATACATTACTTTTTTGAAAGGCAACAGGGGAGAAAAATTTAACAGCATTTCTATTAAAGCTTCTAAAAAGTTTTATCATTTCCCCTATTGCTAAAGAGATTACTGGAAAAGTGACATTGACGTACAAGATGATACGTTTTTTTTTTTTTAAGTCTACTGCTTTTTATTTGAAAGCTTACAGATACAAATAACTCACTGAAACCTATACTATGAGATCAGGTATTCAGTGATGGGCTAAAAAGAAAAATAAGTCAATACAAAAAATAAGTCTCTCTCTCTATATATACTCATATATAATCATATATATACACTAATATATGTATATATGTATTTGTATATAAATGGATGCAGGTAAAATACAGTCTATTCCTTTCCCTACATTCACATTTGATATTCAATTATTATTTAAATACTAGTATATTCTGAAATAGTTCTAAAATAGATAATTTATGCAATGCTAGGCTAATAGTAATTAATGAATATTATTTATTTATTCTCACCTGAGGATATATATTTTATTGATTTTAGAGAGAGAAGGGGGGGAGAGAGAGCAAATTGATGTACGAGGGAAACATCCATAGCTTGCCCCCACCCCCGTACTCACCCTGACTGGGATTCAACCAAAACCTAAGTACGTGCCCTGATCAGGAATCAAACCTCGAACCTTTTGGTGTGCAGGATGACATTCCAGCTGACTGAGCCACCCAGCCAGGGCACTAACAAATATTCACTGAATGAATATTGATTGTAAGAATATTTTTATTTCAACAAATCTAATTTTTTAAACTAAAAAAATCAAATAATCACTACTGTAAATGAGAATTATTTTCCTAAAATTCAAATTGGAAAATATGGTTTCTCAATTTTCTAAGATATGTCACTTGATTTCCAATATTTTAATTTTCTAGTTTATACCAAAACCTTATCACTAACACAGTAGAGTCATTTTTGTGTTCTGTAACTATGCAGTTGACCCTTGAACAGCAGTGGGCTAAGAATATTAACCCCCATGCAATAAAAAAATCCCCATGTAACTTAATTCACTGGAACTTAATTACTAATAGCCCTTGGTTGACTGGAAGATAACAGGTAACAGCCTCACAGATAACATAAATGGTTAACATGTTTTGTAAATTATATGCATTATACACCATATTCTTACAATAAACTACAGAAAAGAAAATATTAAGAAAATCATGAGAATGATAATGCACACTTACAGTATTTATTTTTTAAAAATCTGTGTATAACTGCCCTGGGTGGTGTAGCTCAGTGGATTGAGCGCGGGCCTGTGAAGCAAAGGGTCGCTGGTTTGATTCCCAGTCAGGGCACATGCCTGGGTTACTGGCCAGGTCCCCAGTGGGGGACACAAGAGGCAACCACACATTGATGTTTCTTTCCCACCCTTTCTCCTTCCTTTCTCCTCTTTCTAAAAATAAATAAATAAAATATTTAATTAAAAAAAATCTGTGTATAACTGAACCAGCACAGTTGAAGTGTTGTTCAAGTGTCAATGGTAACAAAAAAAGTTAACTAGAGGAAAAAATATTATATGAGCATAACACATATGGATGACAATATGCAATTTCACTGAAGTTATACATGAAAATCTTTTCTATAGAAAAATAATATACAAAACAATATATTAGGAGAAATATATAAGGGAAATATTAGAGTAGAAATACTTTAAATAATTTCTTTCAATAGTACTGAGATTTAGATATTAAAAAATATTTAAAACTCAGGGCCACTGTTAGATTTCTACCCATGTGAGCCTCAAGGATATTTCTAGGATCCAGTGTGTGTATGACTTCCTGGAGCCTGATGGGGGCAGACAAGAGCACATGTGAAAACACTCCATAATTAAAATGTATTTCCCTAGGCACCGTGACTCAAACACTGACATGGGAAGGTGACAGGCTGAGAACTGAACTTTTCAGAGGTAACTGCAGAGAATATGGTAGGCTGCCTTGAGCTAAAAGAGACTCAGTTTTGAAACAGTTGTAAGAAGGAAACCAGAGCAACAATATCCCACCTTTTTTGCCATGGCATAGATAAACCAATTGCTAATATTTTGTGTCACACCAAAAAATATATTATTCCTTTTGCCGATCTGACAAAAAAAGCAATAGGCATAATTTGGTTCATTCACACCAGATGGCTATTGTTGTGTTGGCCGTTGCCATTTTTTAACTTGACAGTCTAAGGGAAAAGTGCTCAGTGCTACTGACTAAATAGAACTACATATTTAAAAAATGTTTGCAGCACACTGGTTGAAAATCACTATTCTAGAGCAGGGTTTCTCAGCCGTGGCTCTGTTGACACGTTGGGCTGGATATTCATTTGCTGCAGGCAGCTGTCTTGTGAATTGTGGGACATTAAACAGCATCCCTAGCCTCTACCCCCACTAGATACCAGTAGCACCCCACAATAAGGAAACCAAAAATGTCCCCAGACATTACCCAAAGTTCCCTGGGAGGGTGGGGTGGGGGGGTATTTAAAATAATTGACATGTTTTACCTAAAGATTTTATTTTCAGCTCTCCTCTTTTATAGTTTGACTTAATATTTTCTTTTCATACAGTTACTTTGTCACCTTTTAATAAATATTGTTATACTGAATCAACAAAAAGGAAATGCCTTTAATAATCTATGATTGATCTATGCCTCTAGGAAAGGTGCCTTTACCAGTGAATTTTCCTGCAATGTGATTTAAATTTTAGTTTTTCTAATTATACTTCCACAAATGGACAGAACATTTTAATCCCTATTCATTATAGTAAAGTGAGAGAGAAATAAAGTGAGGAGTGTGTGTGTGAAATTAACTTTCAGAGAATCCCTATTTAGAGAATTATCCTACTATGACTGGAAGCGTTAGCCTAACCATCAAAACTCACATATAACAGTTACTTCAATATCTCATCCTCTGAAAAATCTGACTTTACTTTTAAGAGTGAAAACCAGAGTGAAGAATTTAAAAGCATTCAAAATAAAAATTACAATTATCCATGCTAATTGAAAGTCTATATGTTGATAGGAAGCTAGATACTACATCCTATTTTTCATTGCAGGACATACCAAGAGTTAGTAAAATATGGCTTTTGATAATATCTCTTCATTATTAGTTATAGAATATATTTCTTAATTTTTATTAAATGGGACTTCTAACAAAGCTTGTGAGACTTCTACAGAATGTCATTAGTAGATTTTATGAAAACTTACAGAGAAAACTACTTCATCCACCATTTCAGCACTCTTCTGTCTGATGAGACATTTTATAAAAGGAAGAAAGATAACTGGAAAAAAATGTCCCCGCTTTTAAAAACATTCTCAGCTGAAAAAGGGTTATGCCCTTCACAGCATTTTTCTTTCTTTTTTTGGCACAAAGATTTCTCTTCTGGAGTTCCTTGACAAACTGTTTATTTTCTAAGTACTTTTTTTTTTCAAAATTAAGTGTTATTACCATTTTCCTTGGATAAGAGTGCTATACCAAATGCTACGTGTTAATGGCGCCCTGTCATTTTCTTCTACACTTTGTTAACTTACTAAAGTAAACACATTCAGAAACATTGAGAGATGAGACATTAGTTCATTAACTATTGACATGAGGTGGAGAGTGCCATTGGTTTTTGTGATGTCAATGTTCCTGAGAAATCATGCCCAGGGACTTACTAGTAAAATGAAATTTATAAATTTATGCTGTTTATCTCAACCAATCCTGAGTGAAGTTTCTGGTTTCATACTCCCTGTAACTCTGCTTACAGAACTGCCTATCCCACGTGCATAACATATACTCAATAAACCATTATTCAAGGAAAGTCAGTGATAATGAGATCTCACAGATTTTTGTGATTAAAAGATGCTAAACATATCTGTGAAACTTGCAAATGTAACATATGGTTCCCTAAGAGTCTAGGGCAAAGGAGAGCACCAGAGTAGCACATCAGCTATATTTCAGTTACATGTAGGAAGGAGACACAGAGATTCCCCAGTGCAATCGTATTTCTTTCAAGATTACCCTGGTGAATCAGTTAAAAGTGCTTATTTCCTACCCCAGATAATCTGACTGTGCAGGTGGCAACCTTGCTGTTTTTAATTATCATGCGTGCTTGTTGGAAGGCTATAAATATGCTTCCTGGTTCTATAGTTCTATAAAAATCTGTATATAAAACAGACATAAGTCTTCATTGGTGTGGCTCAGTAGACTGAGTGCTGGCCTGTGAACCGAAAGGTCACCAGTTCAATTCCCAGTCCGGGCATATGCCTAAGTTCTGGGTTGCAGAACAGATCCCCAGCTGGGGGCGTGTGCAAGAGGCAACCGATCTACATATCTCTCTCACACATTGGTGATTTCTTTAAAGTTAGTTTTACTTTTTTTAATCTTTGTTGTATTTTTCCATATCATTTAGTTCTCTTATACCCTCCTCCCCTCCAGCAATCACCACACTGTTGTCCATGTCCATGAGTCCTTTTTCCTTTCTGCTCAATACCTCCTCCCCTTAACCCCTCCCACCACTAGCTGTCATCTGTTCTCCATCTGAGTCTGTTTCTGTTTCTCTTGTGCAGTTCATTAGATTCCACATATGAGTGAAAAAATCATATGATATTTGTCTTTCTCTGACTGGCTTATTTCACTTAGCATAATGTTCTCCGGGTCTATCCACACTGTAGCAAAGGGTAAAATTTTCTTCTTTTTTATGGTCAAGTAGAATTCCATTAGTGGAAATATCCCATAGTTATTTTATCCACTCATCTGTTGATTCTTTCACCCTTTCTCCCTTCCATTCCTTCTCTCTAAAAATAAATAAGTAAAATCTTAAAAGAATAAAAACAGTAGAGACAAGTTCCACCTTGCCTCTCTGGATCTGATGGCTATGCTAGAGCTGTGGTTTCCTTTTGTAAGAGTTTCTGCATTTCACTAGTAGGTGATGATATTAGAGTGCAGAAACATAATTCAGTCTTGTTCTTTGTTATTCAGGTCTCCACCAGCAGATGTACTTGGTAATGAAAGTACATTTCAGTCTTTATCAAGTTTAGTCCCCAAGAAAAAATTAAATTTATAAGACATCAGTGTGATAGTTCAGAAATGCAAAGACAATATGACAAAATGAAATATTCTCTAAGGCATTAATCCTTAATACGATACAACAATCAAAATGTTATAAGATTGTTTTTTGTCTATTTCATTTTACTTTCTCTTTTATGAAAATGTAGTTTTAATTGGGGCTCTAGCAAATAGTCTGGATAAAGAGCTGATATTAAATAAGTGTGATTCTTTCCACACATCTCTATCCCCATCTGCCTTGAAATGAAAATAAATCACCACCTCCTATTTGCATCTTTTTGCCCTTTTGCAACTCTCTTAACACTCTGCCTGGCGCAGAGGAGTGGTGTGATGTGACGGGCTCAATTTCTGTCATCAGACTAACACAGAAGACACTTAATACTTACTGTGACATCAGACCAGTTGTTCATCCTCTATAAACCTCCGGTTTTTGTCTACAGAGTACAGATAATAACAGTGCCTACAACTTACAATTGCTATGGGTGCCAAATGAGATGAATGCACCATAAAATGAGAATTATAATTGTTGCTTCACTGTACACATCCAGTACCTATGTGAGTCCCTGCCAACATCCAGTACCTATGTGAGTCCCTGCCATACAACAGATACTACTCCATCCATATTTTGTCAAATGAATAAATGTACAAATGATACAGTATTTACTTTACTCATTTGGGAAAATTTATTTTCCTGAATACATTACCTGAGAACAAAACATAACTACTGATAAACACTTAATTGTCACTGAGTACATTATTGCTGCAATAGAGCTTCCCTGACCTGTGTGGCGATAATGATTGAGACCACACACTTCCCTTTTTCTAGTTACCAAACCGTGTTAGTTTTTTAGTAGTTACAATATTTCACTCTTTTGAGCATATGATGTTCTTTCAAGTTAAACATCTACTTGTTCATGTGTTTTTGTTACCCAGTAGTAGTTTATTATTTCTTTAAACTTATTACATTTTAAGTCATTCTTAAATATTTGATGAAGCTGAAAGAAACAAACTGAATTCCTATGTAGCATTGTTGCTCATATAAAGACATCAAATATGCCTTTCTCATTCAGAAATTAATAAAGGAAACAGAAAGTTTTCCTTTAAAAGGAATAAGTGTGCCTATATCTGATGCTTGGAAGTACTTAATATGTAGCTCCTCTTCTCCTCCTCTATAGAAATCCACAACATAATCCTAGAAATCAGTAGGATCATAGAGGTTCTCAAATTATGCTAAAACGCACTGGTCCCTTTTTAGAGTATTTTTATTGTTATTCCATTACAGTTGTCCCAGTTTTCCCCCCTGTTCCCTCCTCTGCCCAACCCACACCAGCTCCCACAGTCAATTCCCACACTGTGGTCCACGTCCATGGGTCATTCACACACGTCCATTGTCTAGTCCCTTCCCCTTCTTTCCATCATTATCCCCCTCCCCTCTGGCCACTGTCAGTCTGTTTCACGTTTCCATGTCTCTGGTTCTATTTTGCTCATTAGTTTATTTAGTTCATTAGATTCCTCTTATAAGGGAGATCATATGGCATTTTTCTTTAACCGCCTGGCTTATTTCACTTAGCATAGCATCCATCCATGCTGTCACAAAGGGTAGGAGCTCCTTCTCTCTTCTGTTGCATAGTATTCCATTTCGTAATTGTACCACAGTTTTTTTATTTACTCATCTACTTATAGGCACTTAAAATGTATTGTTTCTGAAATTAATGCTTTTTATTATAATTATAGTAATATTAAAAAGCAGTGTGATTATACCTAGAGAGTCTGGTAGTCCCTACTCATTCATGGTGGTTGGTACCCAGGGTTATATGGCATTATGTCCCAGGACATAATATATTCTACTTAGTAAATATTTCCTTAATGATTGAACAAAAATAATGTGAGTCCATGCAAATCATGATTTCCTAGAAAAGTTGGGTTGACAAATAAAACTTACACTCCATCTAATATTCTGAATATTTTACCTATTTCTATTTTCTATTAAAATTAAATACAAAATGAAAACCTAACATGAGAATTCCCTAAGTGGATAAAATCACTTAAGCCTGGTAAGTAAAATTAAATCAATCTCAATTCATAAACACAGGTAAAACTTAGGTTTTTTCTCATGAACGCCTCTGACAACCCTAAAAATGGTATGACATAGTCCTTGTACCAATCCCTGCCATCTGGGAGTCGCCATCATACTAACCAGTCACTCACTGCAGAGGGTGAGTGACGTCTGCATTCCCACGTTACGTCATCCTGTAACTTCACGCCCCTGAGCACCAGATCAGTTTTTGAAATCAAAAGATCCCCATTCACAAACTGTTTTTCTATGTACAATGAACACTTTCTAAACACTATTTATTGATTTGGTGATTTTAATTTTGCTGTTTTGGGATTTTTGACGTTTCTAATGCATAAAAACTGCTGAATAATGTCAGAATCTATATTTTAAAACTTGGAAAATTAATTATTGATATGTAGTGAAATTAATATATCTTTATAATATGTACTTTAAAAAACTACTGATAAATTTAAAATTGTGACAGTAAAACATAGGCTGATAATATTTCTGGTATTTATAAATTTTCTTTTCATACTGAATGATATAAATATAAAAGGTATAAATGTGACTACAATATTGAGAACACTATATATATATTTATAACACTTTGATTAATAGTCTCTTCCAACTTACAGAGTTATTTTCTATATTCGAAAAAATACTATGGAAAAGATCAGTCTAAATAAATAAGAACACTAATTGTGTGTGTGGGTAATTTATCTATGTGACTAAACACACATATATAATCATATTTAGATAAAGTAAATTATATTAATAGTTTTGGTAATGCTCACTACCACAATAACATAATGAATTTTGAGCTATTTATATTGTATTTATTTTTATTTTTTAAGATTTTATTTATTTATCTTTAGAGGGGAAGGGAAGGACAGAGGGAGAGAAACATCAATGTATGGTTGCCTCTCATGTGTCCCTTGCTGGGAACTGGCCTACAACCCAGGCATGTGCCCTGACTGGGAATCAAACTGCAGTTGTTAGGTTTGCAGGCCCGTGCTCAATCCACTGAGCCACACCAGCCAAGGCTTGAGCTATTTATTTTACTTACAATGAAAATAGTTTGAATAAATAGTATAGTAAGACTCAGCAAATTAGTTATGGATTGGAAGTAAACAGCACCAAAAATTTCATATAATGTTCAACAGTGGAAAAACAAGAAGCAGAAAAATGTACCTCAATTTACTTACATACTAAAATATTAATAGACAAGTTTCTCACTGAATAGAAATATAACTTGTTATATTTGGGGAATTGAAGATGCTTACATTTTTGTATCACAAAGGGTGAAAATATAATACATGATGTAACATAATATAAGAAAGCTTTAACATTAAATTAGAGGGAAGAATACTTAACATGAAACCTCGTTGTTGATACAAATTATCTATCGCTGGATAAAGCATAGCATATCATTTGGGAATAAGAAAGCCATTTTTGTTCACATTTAAAATATTATACCTGACACTTAAAACCTCTAGAGATACTTACAGAGGAAAAAATGTGCTTGTAAGAAAGAAACGACTAAAAATGTTAGAAAAACTCTGTCCACCTGAATTATTCTGACAAGTAGAATAATGACACTTAGGGAAAAAAGAAAGAAAATAACACATAAGTAGCCCTGAAAAAAAATGTCTCTATTATAGGTACAGATACGATTATTTTAAAATAGTTAAAACAAGCTTGAATAGGATTGTAGGAACACAGAAAATTCCAGGATAATCAGTTGATAGTCTGTTGATTGTAAGCGGAAATGTTTCTAATAAAAATATAAATATTTGAAAATCTAGTGGATTGACTGAAACATATCTGGAGAATATGAAGTAATACATTTGTCATATATCAACAATTAAGATAAGCAAAAAATTGAGATAAGCATTATGTACATATGCCATTTCAAGGAGGGGGGTATACATTTAAAGGTTTATAAAATTTGAATTGCACCTCTTCCCATGACCCCATCAAAATCACAACTAAATTATAGAATAACCATCATTGAGAACCACCTTAAGATGAGTGGGACAGAAATCCTGTAACTAGGGAAATACTGAAGAAGCCATGTAGAGACTAGTAGGAGTGGCAGAGACATGGAGTGGTCAGGTCTCTCAACCATGGTGTGGCAATTAAGAATGGGAAGAGATAGCTCCACTGTATAGCTCTCCCCTGAGGAGTGAGAGGTCCCAGCCCTGCACTGGCACCCCAGCTTGGGGCACCATTGCTGAAAAGAGGAGTCCCCATAAGACCTGGCTGTGAAAACCAGTGGGGATAGCATCTGAGAGAGACGACGGGCTGCTGGAGACCTAGGTGCTCCTCTTATGGGGGCTGCACACAGACGCATTCACTAACAAACTCCCTTGCTCTGAAATCCAGTGCAAGAGAAGCAGCTCAAAAAGCATCAGAAATGTATGGGGAGGAACAAAATTGACTAACACCAGGGTGAATGCTGGAGACGGGGGCAGTCAGGCAGCTTTTTCCAGGGACAACAGTGCTGGCAGGTACCATTGTTCCTTTGTTGAGATCTCCTCCTACCTAGCCGGCAGAATGCCAAATCTGTGCCCTGTATTAACTGGGCTAACACCATTCACCCCACCCTGGTGATTCCCTGAGACCTTGTAACACACACTTACACACCCTGCGCAAGCCTCTCCCGGCAGCTCCTTCACACAAGTGGCCTGCCTTGGCTAGTGCTACAGAATTTTTCAAAATCTCTCAAAGATCCACAAACCCCAGACAGGCAGTGGCTGGCCTCAGCATGGGCTACAGCTCTTGCTATGTGGCCCCAAGCCCAGTACAAGTGGTATCAGATCAGAACTTGCATTGCAACACCCACCAGGTGGTCCCAAGCCTGGCATAAGCTGCATCCAGTCTTGGCATGGAATGCAGCTTCATGGCACGAGTGGTGGCAGGCCTCACATCGTGTAATAGTGCCCACTGAAACGTCCCACATACAGCATGTATAGTGCCCATTGAAACTTCCCACATACAGCACTATCAGCAGCCAGCCTCAGTTTGCGGTAAAGCACTCACAAACTCCTTTAAGCCTGGCACAATAAGGAACCGATCACAGATCACTTTGTAGTTTCTGTCAAGGGGCCCTGAGCCCACCACAAGAGGCAACTAACCCTGGCCTACACTGGAGCTCAGAGGCTTTAGAATCAACACTCCCAGTGACTGTTTTCAGACCACGCCCAAGCAGTACTCCACCAGCTCCACAAATGATATGCCCTAAGGGAGGAAGCACTACTACCAGAGCCCCAATAAAGTGACTCCCAGTCCGGGTGGTCAGCCCCCAAGCAACAACACCTGACTTATGGCAGGTTCTCACAGAACCTGGTCACCTCACCCAGCTCAGTGAGCAGGAAGCCTGTGCCACTGGGCCTCACGGGACACCTAGATAGGCCACTCTGCAAAGACTGTGAGATGAAGCAGATGTACCTAACACATACTGGTTGTGTTCAATATATCGGTTATGAGGATGCCCAAAAACTTAGGGGAAGAATACACATACTGAGAACTCAACAAAAAGGTAGAAAACAAAAAAGAACCAGTCAGAAATAAAGAATATAATAACTGAAAGAATACATTAGAGAGAATCAAAGTCATTAAAGTAGAGGGTTAAATCAGTGATCTGAAAGACAAGGTAGTAGAAAACACCCAGTCAGAACAACAAACAGAGCCCTGGCTGGTGTAGCTCAGTGGATTGAGTGTCGGTTGTGAACCAAAGGGTCACTGGTTTGATTCCCAGTCAGGGCACATGCTTGGGTTGCAGGCCAGGTCCACCATGGGGGCCATGTGAGAGGCAACCACAGATTGATATTTCTCTCCCACTCTTTCTCCTTCCATTCCCCTCTCTCTAAAAATAAATAAGTAAAATATTTTAAGAACAACAAAAAGAAAAACATTCTTTTAAATGAGAATAGTTGCCCTGGCTGGTAAGACTCAGTGGACTGAGTGCCAGCCTACAAACCAAAGACTCTGGCTTGATTCCCAATCAGGGCACATGTCTGGGTTGCAGGCCAGGTCCTCAGTTGGGGGTGTGTGAGAGAGACAACAGATCGATGTATCTCTTGCATCTTGATGTTTCTCTCCCTCCCTTTCTTCTTCCTTTCCTCTTTCTCTAAAAATAAATAAAACCTTTTGAAAAATGAAAATAGTTTTTTGTCCTCTGGGACAACAAGTGCACCAACATTTACTTCAGAGGGGTACCAGAAGGAGAAGAGAGAAAACAAGAAATTGAAAAACAATTTAAACAGATACTGATGGAAAACTACCCTAATTTGGTGAAGGAGACAGACATATAATCCAGGAAGTATAGAGAGTCCCAAACAAGATGAACTCAAACAGACCCAAACCAAGACACATCATAAGTAAAATGCCAAAGGATAAAGACACAGAGGATATTAAAGGCAGTGAGACAAAAGCAGTGATGGACCAGGGAGCTCCCATAAGACTGTCTGCTGATTTCTCAACAGAAACTTTGCAGGCCAGAAGGGATTAGCACAAAATATTCAAAGTGACACAAAGCAAAGTCCTACAACCAAGATTACTTCACTGAATACGTCAAACTATTAGAATTGAAGAAAAGACAAAGAGTTTACCAGACAAGAAAAAGCTGAAGAAGTCTATCACCAATAAACTAGTATATAAGAAATATTAAAGCAACTTATTTAAGAACATCAAAAAATAGGAAGGAAAACATTCTTCATTAGAGCAGTAAATCAACCAACTATAAAGCTAGTACAAAGGTTAATAGACAAAAGTAGAAATACCATGTACAATTACAACAAGTCAAGGGATATGCACACAAAAGAAGTGAAAATATGACAAAAAACATAAATGTAGAGTTGTACACTATTAAACAGACTAGTATAAACATAGTTTGGTAATGTAAATCACAAGCCAAAAATATAAAAGATATATAAGAAATGAAGGGAAGGGAATCAAAACACAAAACTATAGAAAGTTATGCACATGCAAGAGAGCAAGAGAATTAATAAACAAAACAAAAACCAAAAAATTAATAAAATGCTAATGATTACATACCTATCAAAAATTACTTTAAATTTAAATAGACTAAGTGCTCCAATCAAAATACATAAGGTGAAGTTCCAGCTGAGATGGAGGTATAGGTAGAAACCCTTCGCTTCCTCACATAACCAAAACGAGGATAACAACCAATCAAAAATCAGTAAAAAACAGAAGCACCAGAAATTCAAACTGCATGGAACTCCGGCAACCAAGGGATTAAAGAAAAAATCAGAACAACCAGACCAGTAAGGTGATGGGCCATGTGGGCTGACTCAGAAAAACTGCTGCCAGGCAGGCCGGGTGGGCAGGACTGGCTGGAACTGAGACTCAGGGGACTATGGCGGTTGCCCCAGTGGGAGAAACTCCCAGTCTCACATACGAGAGTTCGTTGGAAAGTGGGAGTAGATAGAGCAGGCGAGCTGTATAGTTCCCCCTCTCACCTATTCCCCACAGGCAGTGTCCCCTTACAACTTAACAGCTGTGCTGAGACAAAGAAATATGGCCCAGATGAAACAACAGAGCAAAGTCTTAGAAAGGGACCTAAGCGATAAGGAGACAGCCAACCTGTCTGATGGAGAATTTAAAGCTTTGGTAATCAAAATGCTCATAGAACTGATTGAGCTTTCTCACAAAATGACAAAACAAATGAAAGATACCCAAAATGAAATAAAACAAAATATTCAGAAAATCAACAGTGACAGGAAGTAAACCAGGACTCAAATCAATGATTTGGAACAAAAGGAAAACATAAACATTCAAATGGAACAAAATGAAGAAATGAGAATTCAAAAAAGTGAAGGGAGTCTTACAAAGCTCTGGTACAATTTGAAATGTCCAAATATCTGAATCATGGGGGTGCCAGAAGGAGAAGAACAACAGAAAGAAATTGGAAACTCATTTGAACAAATAATAAAGGAAAACTTCCCCAATGTGGCAAGGGAAGTAGACTTCCAGGATGTCCAGGAAGTCCAGAGAGTCCCAAAAAAGTTGGACCCAAAGAGAAGCATACCAAGGCACATCATCATTAAGTTACCCAAGATTAAAGACAAAGAGAAAAATCCTCAAAGCAGCAAGAGATAAGGAGATAGTTACCTACAAAGGAGTTCCCATAAGGCTATCAACTGATTTCTCCAAAGAAACCTTGCAGGCAAGAAGGGGCTGGAAAGAAGTATTCCAAGTCATGAAAGGCAAAAACCTACATCCAAGATTGCTCTATGCAGCAAAGCTTTCATTTAGAATGGAAGGGCAGATAAAGTGCTTCCCAGATTAGGTCAAGTTAAGGGAGTTCATCATCACCAAGCCCTTATTATATGCAATGTTAAAGGGACTTATCTAAGAAATTGAAGAAGATCAAAAACTATGAACAGTAAAGTGACAAACAACTATCAACAAATGAACCTAAAAAAAAAGAAAAACAATGAAAATGAAAACTAAACAAACAACTACAACAGGAAGAAAATCACATAAATGAACATCACATGGAGGGATTTCAGTGGGGAGGGGGAAGGGAGGAATAGGGGGAAAAAGGTACGGGGAGAAAAAGCATAATTAGTAGGCATAAAATAGATGGGGAGAGATAAAAAATGGTATAGGAAACAGAGGATTCAAAGAACTTATATGTACAACCCATGGACATGAACTAAGGAGCATGGAATGATGGAAGGTTGTGGGGACAGGGCAGAAGGGAGATAAAGGGGGAAAAATTGGGAAAACTATAATAGCATAATCAATAAAAAACTTAAAAAATACAAGAAGCAAAAAATATATAAAAAAGAAAACAGAGAAGTAAAATTTTCATTATTTGCAGATGATATAAAACTATATAGAGAGTACTCTAAAGACTCCAAAACTATATTAGAACTGATTAATTAATTTGGTAAAGTAGCAAGGTAGAAAATTAGTAACCATAAATTGGTTGCATTTTTATACATCAATATTGAACTATCAGAAACACTTTAAAATTAAGAAAACAATCCCATTTACAATTGCATCAAAAAGAATAAAATACCTAGGAATAAATTTAACCTATACTCAGTAATCTATAAGACATCAAAGGAAAAATATTAAAGTAAATACAAAGAAATGGAAGCATAAACTGTACTCATGGAAAGGAATAATTAACATTGTTGAAATGTCTATACTGACCAAAGCAATCTACAAACTCAATGCAACCCCTACCAAAATACCAATGACATTTTTTCACAAAGCTAGGAAACATAATCATGAAATTTATATGGAACCACAAGACCCCAAATGGTAAAGCAATCTTGAGAAAGAAGAACAAAGTTGGAGGTAAACTGTCTTACATCAAACTATAATATAAGGCTGTAGTAATCAAAATAGCATATGGCCCTGGCTGGTGTGGCTCAGTGCATTGAGCACTGGCCTGAGGACCAAAAAGTTGCTTGTTCAATTCCTAGTCAGGGCACATGCCTGGGTTGTGGGTCAGGTCCCCAGCTGGGGGCACTTGAGTGGCAACCATACACTGATGTTTCTCTCCATCTTTTCCCCTCTCTCTAAAAATAAATAAATAAAATCTATTTAAAAAACAGCATATGGTTCTAGCATAAAAATAGACACATAGATCAATGGAACAGAATAGAGAGTTCAGAAATAAATCCATGCTTACATGGCCAATTTATATTTGACAAATAAGGCAAGAATATGCCATGAGGTAAGGACATTTTCTTCAATAAATGATGTTGAGAAAACTGGACAGATGCAAAAAAACAAACAAACAAAAAACAAACGAACAAACAACAAAACCCAAAAAGCCTAGACAACTTTCTTACACCATGTACAAGAATACATTCAAAATGAATTAAATACTTAAATATAAGATCTGAAACCATAAAACTCCTCAAAAAATATAGGCAGAAAACCCTTTGACATAACTCAACAATATTTGCTGGATGTGTCTCCAAGAACAAGGGTAACAAAATAAAAATAAACAAATAGGACTACATTAAACTAATAAGTGTACAGCAAAGGAAACCATCACAAAAAGAAAACAACAGTGTAGTGAATGGTAGAAGATATTTATCAGTGGTGTGTCCAGTAAGTGTTAATATCCAAAATATATGAAGAACCCATACAAGTCAACATAAAAACAAACAGAAAATGCTGATTAAAAAAATGGGCAGATAACCTGAATAGACATTTCTCCAAAGATGACTTATAGATGGCCAAAAGATATATGAAAACATGTTCAAGATCACTAATCATGAGGAAAATGTACATTGAAACCACAATGAAATTATTACTTCACACCTGTGAGGGTGGCTATCATCAATAAATCAATAAACAATTGTTGGTGAGGATGGGGAGAGATGGGAACACTCAGGCACTGTTGATGGTGCTTAAATTGGTGCAGCCACTGTGGAAAACAGTATGGAGATTCCTCAAAAAATTAAAAATAGAACTCAGCAATTCTACTTTTGGGTATTTATATGAAAAAATCCAAAACCCTAATTTCAAAAGATATATGCACCTATGTGTTCTTTGCAGCATGATTTACAATAGCCACTGTATGGAGGCAACATTCACTGATAGATAAATTGAAGGTAATGTACATACATATAACACAATATTATTGAGTCATTAGGAAACTGAAATCTTGCCATTTGTGACAGCATAGACAGACCCAAGTGTATTATGCTAAGTAAAACAAATCAGACAGAAAAAAGACAAATACCACATGGTTTCACTTACATGTGGAATCTAAAAAACAATGTAAGCAAAGAAAACAAACTCATAAACACAGAGAATAAAGTGACGATTACCAGATGGGAGGGGGTTGGGGGTATGGAATTAAGAAGTGCAAATTGCCAGTTATAAAAACAGAGCCCGGGATGTAAAGGACAGCACAGGAATTCAGTCGGTGATACTGATAATGGATGGTGTCTGGTGTTGTAGACTCAGCAGGGTGGTCACTTCATAAGATACAAACATCTAAGCATTATATCATAAAACTAATATATATTGCATGTCAACTGTAATTAAAGCTTAAAAATTAATTAATTAATTAAACAGACTAAATCCTGGCTCTGCCATTCTGCCATGTACCAGCTGTTTGAATTTGAGCCATCTGCCCACATAATTGGTGAGGGCTGAAGTTGAGCACACCTCCGAAGCTCTTGGAACTGTGTCTGGCATGGAGCAAGTGACCAATAAAATTTTATTTCCTTAATATAAAAAAACTGAATTAGGTTTTTGTGAATAAATTCAATGGATTTAAAGGATTTTTATGTCCGAATATTTACCAAATAATAATTTTTCATATTTTAGTTAAAACCAGGTTTAGAGAAAAAAAAGATACAATTGTAGCGATTGGTGCCATTTGCCCACTTTTTGTGGTTTCCCCACTTCTAAGCATGTGGTTGGTTAGTTTCTCCCTGACCCCTTGGCATCTGTTAGCTGTGACCATTTGACTGAGTGACTTTCTTGGAACAATGAAATAAGAGTAGAAGTGTAATAATGTACCACTCCTGGGGGGAAATGTAAGGCCCAATGTATTTACAGCCTGCCACGCCCTCTTAGCCTGGAGAAGCCCGGGAATGTGTTAGGGATGGGGCGGGGACTATGAAACTTGGTTTCTTCTTTGCATGAACAATCTACAAGAGAATACATAGTTCTGTGCGTTAGGGGATTGATGTGAGGAAAGATACTGAGACCAGAGGGTAGATGCAACAATCTGTGTGGAACAGCAGAAAACAGGTAAATCGGGCTGCCAACACTAGATTTAGTTTTTCTTTTATGTGTTTTGTGGAATTTTTCTACTGTACATCTGATACATAACCAAGTTGAACAAAACAAAATATAAAACAACAGAGATTTTTTAATATAAATAAACCTACATCCAAAATATCTTAAGACCAGGCATTTGATATTCAACAAAATATACAGTTATGCATACAGTATATTTGAAATAAGAAAACATAAAAATAGAATATATTCTATTTTAACTAGCCAAATGGAGTACATTTGTATAATGGCAAATGAAAACAATATATTACAAATATCTATAATTTTAAATATTACATAGTTTTAAATATTATCAGTTTATTATTTTTTAAAAAGATAACATTTAAAGAACTGGCTCTTCCCCCATGTAGTATAGTATACATCCAGAAAATCTTTCCGGATGTTGAATCACAACATTCTTGACCTTCAAAAACTGCAATTCCAGAAATCCTACCTTAAGTGAAAAAACAAAAATTTAAAGACTCTCCAAGAAAAGCAATATTCTACCTTTGGCCTCCAAGTGTGTTTTGAAAGATTTGAAATAGAGAAGATAAAAATAACTGCAATCTTGAGTCAGAAAAAATTTTCTTATACACCATCATTTTACTTACAATTGAAGAAAAATTTTAAAAAATTGGACATTAGGATTACCATTCCATTCCGACAGACCACCATTCTCAAGTGAATGGTGGAAATGGAGCAGGCGAACATCGCCTAATCATACCGGCTGACAGAAAACAGGATCTCCAGGAAAATAAACTAATAGTATTTGCTTGAAGAAGAGTCCTGATCTAAGGATATTTTGATGGCAAATCCTGGTTAAGGACTGATTTGAATAATAAACTTAGAATCTGTGGATTTACGAGCATGGCTCCCTGAAAAATGTCACACTGATAGGATATAAAATGCAAGTGTTCCATTGATGAATCTTTTTTCCTACTGTGTGAGGCAACCCCACAAAAACCTCTCCTTGAAATCAAATGTATCGCTCTGGATCACGCTGTGCAGGGAGGATAAAAGAGCTAGAAGAGTTGCCCTCACCACCGCAGACCTGCCCCTCCTTCACCTGAGCTTGACTTGCAGACCTTAGAAAAATTCTAAAAGCTTGGCATTAGGGTGAGATCTATGATTTGTGTGAGGCCGATTTGACAATCTGATCCTTCGTGTTAGCTCCCCACACATATTCTTCTTTCATTAGAAGTCAACAATAAACTTCCAATGTATATATGACATTTTGCTAATAGATGCTTTTGCTTTTTAAATCAAATTAATGCAAAAAAGCAGGGGTTTTTTTGTTTTGGTTTCTGAAGAGTACTTTCTGATAAAACATTATAAAAACAAAATATAGTGTGTGTTTATGGATATAAAATTTTACTCATATTTTATTTGCATTACTAAAGTGCATAAGGTAGTTTTCAAGAAACTAGTCATTAATTATCAGGAAACTATTCTTAACATTCATGTGGCTACACTCAAATGGCAATCAGATGATAAAGATCTCCAAAAACATAAACATTGTATAAAATTGTACTAATATAAGTGGACCTCTAAATCTACACTAGCACAGTAACTTCTTAAAACATGTATATGCCATAACACAAAGAAAATTAGTATCCATGTAGCACATTTATTACCAAATGAAGTTATATGTTCTCTTAAGTTCCTCTGCTTCTATTAGTAAAAAAACCAAACAATAAAAAAGGCTACACATAAATCTTTTTCCAGGTCAGAAATCCTTATGCCCTATGAAGAAGAAACTTCTATGAAGGGCCTGAGTAGAAAGGCAGCACGTTTATTCATTCTCCCTGATCATTATATTCAAAATGTACTCGAGTGTACGCCTTCAGATTGTTTATCAAAGTTCAAGCTACCCGCTATTCTTCCTTACAGGGTGCAGGAACACTTCCTTCGTCTCTTGAGACTTATATTTCTTTAAATATTAAAAACTTAAAAAAAAAAATAAACTAAATCTTAGAGGGAAGTATGGCAACAATGACTTTACCCTTGCTGCAATCCTTGTTTATCTCCATCGGAATTCACTTAGCATGCATTCATCATTTCATACGTGTGTACTCTGACCACAGTGTTTGTAAATCAAAGATGCAATGGATAGCTTTCAGGTAATAGGAACAGTCACCAAAAAGTATCTTATTATCATTTGAGCCTCCCGTTCATAAACCTCCTGCATGAGCATCAATATACAGCATTCAAACAGGAAAACAGGAAAGCAGAGAGAAGTTTTCACACAGTAAAGGTAAGAGAATACCCAGTAGGTGTACTCGATGTTTGATTTGGGGTTAAAAAATAAGGTGCTTATATTTCTTTTTCCCCCATTTTACAGCCTACCTTACTCTTTCCATATGAGTAATGGTATAAATATATTATGCAAATTCGGATACTCAACAGACATCCCGTGGAAGGCACAGGACAATCTAACAGTCCCTGTGCTTATTAATGTCAAGAATATCAGTTATTTTCAATGGAAGATACATATGTCAATCTACCTTTGACATGCGGACATCTTTCAACTATATATATCAAATAAAATTGGTTTGTTTGAAAATACATGAAATACTATTAACTGTATTTTTTAAAGTTTCCAGCATATCATAATGGTGATTGCTGTTACCAAAAGGCACCGAGGAAGAGAGAGATTTTTTATTTTTTATTTTTTATTTTTAAAAAGACTGATTATACATAAGAAATTAAGTTAGGCTGGAACTGTATTTAGAAAGTCCTATAAGGACAAATATGCACAAAATACAAAACATGAAAAGCATCTCTTTGTTAAATTTGGACATTTCTGCCTCCAGTTTGAATATTGCTAGCATCAAATTAAATGTGGGAAACAAAGTACATCTTGTTTTCTAAATAAACAATATTTAAAACAATATCAAATTTAGGTAGTTATGCAAAATTATATAATTTTGAACAGTTTAGCAAGGAAGTTTTCATGTGTCATAATAAAATCCATATGTGCATAATAAATACTACTTTAGACTACCAAAAATCTTTTAAAACAAGCGTATGTCATAATTTTAACCAAGAAGAATTAAGTTGCCTATATTTTAAAATATGATAAATAAAAACATTTAACACGCATACATTTCAGGGTACTGCAAATTAAATTTTCAGGATCATTTTAAATATGGGTAAAATATGTGTTAACGACTGTAAAAATATCTAGCAAAGGTGTCCAGGTTTTCCTTCTTAGAACTTCTCTATATTTAAATAAATACTTCTTACTATCATAAAATTATTTCCTTAACTTATATATTACATATCTTAGACAGTTAACCATTAACATGATAAATCATCAAAATTATATCTGACTCATATATAGATTTAGAGAAATTCAAGCTTTAATAATAAAACACATATACAGTATACGATTACCTACATATGTGCACATGTGATATTGAAATCATCTATAATTTGTTGTACTGAGGTTAGCGATCATGCAGTCCATGAGCATTCTGACATCAGGAAAATAAACAACATCCTGACCTTTGATCTGGAATACCTGAGCACAGCCCACGGCTCTGACACCTGTTAGAAAGTCTCTTGAGAAAGTCACTCAACCTCTTCACATTCTGCTTTTCTTATTTGTTAAATGAATATAGTTAAAGACTTCCCACCTCTTATTTTTAGTTGGTGACTGTCAAGCATAAATATTCAGGCATGACTGCAAAGCACAATGTTTCCTTCCAGCAGTAAATACTGAAGTTGCACTATTTGCAACAGGCAGATACACTTTGATGCATCTTCCTTCTTCTTTGGGGAATAATCATCAACCTTAGTTTCATTACCCTGAGATATAGTACAGCAATGACAATGGTTCTTACACATTTCTCTAAAAACGATAACAACACTCCCATGTTTACCCTTGATTTTAATTCAATTTTAATGTAATCAATAAATACAAAACACTTTATAGTTAAACGGACAGATTACATAATAAAGACTGTGAGAAAATCCAAATATGCTTCTCCATGAAAATACAATGAACCGGTTTTCTGAGCAGGCAGCACCGAAATGTCTTACTGGTATTCAGGAGAAATCATGGAATTGTATGTACCATTTGAGGTAGGTATCTTTTTTTTGTTTGTTTTGTTTTTGTTTTTAGTCTGTATTGATAGCTTATGCTACATTGTTTTTGAGGCAAAAAGTAGCTTTCTTTATTGACATCATCTATTTGCTAATACAAAGGTTTTTTTTCCTTTGTATCCTAGTCAAAATATCTTTAATTGAAATCTTTCTTCTTCAAAATTATATTTACCCTTCAAGTTGATAAAAATCTTACAAGGGAAGTTCTTTATTGTAGGTGACGGGGTTTGTTATACTGCCTACATTTAAAGATTTCAAATATAAAATAGGACAATCAAAAGAAAGAGGAAGGGATAGAAGAATAACCTCTAGAAAACCGTTAGAGAAACAGGGCTTTGAATCTTGAATAATAAAAGTTGCTGCTTTAAGTGGCAAAGTCAACAAGGAGACATAGAATGTTTTTATGTAAATAAATAATCATAATTTTATTTTAATATTGTGGTTTAAGCCCCACTTTGATCATGCATCTTATATGTTACATAGTAATTCAAATAATTTAAGAAATTTTATAGCATATTTCTGAATGATACCACCACTGACCATGACTATTTCATGACTTCTCTTAGCTCTGCGACTGTTCTGCTCCCCTGAACCTCGCCCACAACACCGAGCCACTCTCTGGGCCCCATCACTCATCCTTGCAATAAACCGCCGCATTCAAGGGTGCCTTGTTGCCTCCTAGCCACTTGATAATCATGGTGAACTATTATAGAAAGTCAGCAAACAGACACAGGCCAAAAGCAGGTGGAGATGCCAAGTCCAGAAGGTAGGCTTTGATTCGTGACACATTCAAGAAACTTCCCTCAGTGTAAGATCACATCCAAAAAAGTTTCTTCACTTGTTTAGCAATACAGTTTCTTTACTTTCTGTAGTTAGAATACACCTCTTCATTTTTCCATTTGAAGACATATTGCTTTCATCTTTCTATCTCAGTGTGAGAAAAAATAGAGACCATTCAGTTCTTCAGTAGAAACTGTCGCACTTGGAATGGAGAAATTGGAAACATTTTTTTATAAACTTACCAAATGTACATAGAAGATGTGGTAAAATTAAATGAAGACAAATGATAACCAGAGACAAATGATATGGATGAGAAACTTGAACAAAAAATGTATACTGCCAAGTGGAATATTACATTTCAGAATAGTGGCACATAGATATAATTTTAAAATAAAAGTCTATTTTTGTTTTAAAAGTACAATAAGAATAAGGTAGGAATGAGTTACTTGAAACTTTCATAAATATTTTATGCAATTTGTACAAATGCAAAAAATGCATATTTGGAATGGAAACATTTCTGTTTTATATACTCTGAAAAATAGCTAACATGGAATAATGGAAAATTGATTATATTCAACATTTAATATGTCACCAATTCTTGATACATTTCTATGGTCAAATATTGATTTAAGCTAGGTTGAAATATGTACTGGTTTAAATAAACCTTCAGTGCATGTAGGATTCCACAGGGCCTTGAAAAGAAGAAAACAAAAATGAATGAATGACATCAAATTAATAAAACAAAATGAAATGAAATTTAATATGAACATATAAAATGCTTGAACACTTAAATAAAAAACACAGACCAATGTAAAACTGTTGTATTTATGGTTTTCTAACTCAAAAACTGCTATTAAAATTCACTAAAATATTTACATTAGTAATGCTCACAGGTTCCCAGCTTCATGTTAACCATGCCCTACTACCAAATACAGTATGAAAGAGGGAAGGTCAATGAGCTAAATTTTATTCTTTCCTTTGTTCTGTCAAGTAGATAAAAAATAAGAGTTCTACTCGACTCTTTCTTCTTTGTATTCTTCAAATAGAAAACCTCAGAAAAATTAAATGATTAAGTAATAAGTAAGCCTCCCACGGCTCTGCTGGCACTGTTGTGAACTCCATTTAGTTAAAATCCAAGGTCCTAACCACACAGCTCCAACAGAATTCTGTCAACCTGCAGGGATTATTATTACCACTTTTAAATTTCTATATTTTATTGCAGTTTTAAGTGATGGGAAACTAAAACATCTCAAAGCCTTTCATCTTAAAAAATAAAAGAAGCTCCTTTGTTTAAATAATATGGATAAAAATAAACAGAAGATCCAAGAAGTGTAGAATATGGTTTCTGCCCCAAAGTAAGGTAGAATTTAGTTGGAGAGATACAAATATGGAAAAGATGATTGATATACATAAATCATCTTTTGATATGTGGATATAAATATAGAAAAGATCGTATTACAAGATGATTGGTTATATGTAAGTGTATAGGACATGTGAACACACACAAGTATTTGTACACGTCTATATCAATGTGTATCAAGAACTGATGAACAAACTGACCACTACAAGAAGTGGGTTATGGAACAATGAGAACTACTGAAGAAGCTCTGTGATATAAGAGATTACTCCCAATTTGGGTGGTCAAACCAAGGATATAATATTGGAGCATGGCCCAAAATGAAAGACATATTATAGGGGAGAGGTTATTCCAGATAAAATGATTAAAACAACAAAACAAACAAGCCAAAATAGTAAATAATAGAGACAAGACAGAGTAATGTATGTTGGAGTAATTTAAATTGAATGAAAGGTTTATGTTTAGGAACACTAGGAGCTAAAATTGCATAAATAGGTAAAGCTGTAATTTTATTAGGTATAGATGCTGCTTTGAGGAATGTGAATTTTATCATTGAAGCCTAGTGAGCCATTGAGAGAGAGCTTTAAATATAACACAACGTAAGCTGTGTGTGTGGTTTTTCGTTTGTTTGTTTGATCTTTGTAAATCTATTTGTGGGGCTGCATAGATTAGAATATGTACAGCTTGTAAGTAGGAAGACAAGACCCAAAACAATGTGAAGTCCTAAAGCAGCCAGCAGTCTTAGAAGGTAACTATTCTTCATAATATGATTTCCTCTGTCGAGATGCTTTTTCCAGTTTTGTTAACAGTTGACCCATCTCTCAAGTTACAGCTCAAGGGCAACGTCCTCAGAATGGTCTTCCCTGATGAGTCTGTTCTGGGTATGAGATCTCCTCTTCACCTGATTCATCTCTTCATTTCATCCTTCTGCTTATTTGCACCATGGGCCTTATCACTGAGAAATTCTCTTATTTGGTTCTCTCATTTCTGATTTACTGTCTGTCTTCATCCACTAGAATATAAAGTTTATAAAAAAACGGAACTTCTCTATCACTCACTGTTACAATCGTAGTGCCTGGAATACTCTTATTTTTTTAAATGATTGTACAAATGAAAAGGTAAAATGTCTCATGACAAAAGTAACCATAGGGCTATAACTGTACATTATAGATGGGTGCAGATATATATTTGCCAACCAAACATTTATGAGAAGAGTCTGCAGAATCACTAAGACTAATAAACACTAAAAAGATGCCCAGTGTTCAGACCTGTTCCCTAAATGCTAGCTGAGTCAATCTGCAAAGAGAGGGGATACATTTTTATATTTTTCTGCATTTGAGAGATTTGAAATTCTGCCTTCCACAAAATAGAGGTTGCTCTAGTGGCCTGACCCACATCACAAACCTAGACTTAAGTCAGCCCACACTTGTGGGACACACCTCACTGTTTAGAAAACCTACCATATTCAATCACAATTCAACTTAGCTTTAGCTCCCTGGCCTTACCCAGGAACACAGAACCTCCCGGCCCGCCGTGCCCCACTTTGAGTTGCTTCTTCTAATGCTCTATAGAACGTGCCCTCGCCCAGAATGCCTTAGGGAGAGGGCTCCACTCCTTGTGAGGCACCGCACTCCACCATCCGTGGATGATTTCCCCTCAGTGAAGGACATCAAACTCATCACTAACTTCTATACTTTTGTCATTGAACAGATTGGCGGTGAGGATGGAATCCGAAGAAACCTGCTGGGGATTCTGGGAATGGCGCCCAGACCCAGGGTAAGGCACCCACAGAACTCTGCAGGTCTGCTGCCTCTCTAGGACCTCCCGTAAGCTTCTCTCAGGCTGAGCTCCACTTATTTTGCATTCTGAGCTCTTTGAGGTTTTTGTTCTGATCCTTCCTTCTAGAAAATCAGGGTGTGAGAGACCCCAGATTTTCACAAGGAGACCTACAGGTCTCAGGAACTGTGCACAGGTAGGCAGAAACAGTAAATCTGTTTGAATTTGAAAATATTATTTTAACAAAGAAAAACAATGGCTACCTCTCACTCTAAAGAAAACAGGGACATAGTGTCTGGGATTCTTGCCCTTTTTATAATAAAGAATTAATGTGTAAACCACTGTCCATTCCTAAAACATTGGCAAGAAATAACCAAAGATAATTTAGAGTTACAGTGGCCATTTTGGGGCTTTTATAACCTAGATGATGTTTTATACTTACAAAGAGCCTTTGAAGGTAGAGATTCAAACACTAAACAAAATGAATGGGGTACTTTCTTTAATTAGTATGGTGAAGCGTAAGCTTCTAAATCAAAAATCGTGTCCTTTAAACAGTCATTGCAAAAAGCTACTCCATGGTTAAAACAACATAAATTGCAAAAATCAGAAAAAGCACTATACATATCAACTCTAATTCCAACTGTACCCCATTCTTTCACTTCCTTTCTTAACTACCCTGATATTCTCAACTCACTGTTGGAGTTTCCTTTGCATTCTGAATTATCTTTTCACTCAATTCCCTTTTGTTATCCTCACCTGAGAATATGTTTTCATTGATTCTTTTAGACAGAAAGGAAGGGGGAGAGAGAAAAACATCAACCTCAGAGAGAAATATCTATAGCTTGCCTCTCATACATGACTCAACTGGGGATTAATCCCACAATTTAGGTATGTGCCCTGACCTGGAATCAAACTCACAACCTTTTGGTGTACAGGACGATGTCCCAACCAACTGAACCACCTAGCCAGAGCAGTTCTCTTTTAAAACTCAGCCAACAGAAAATCCTGATAAAGACAAGGATGCCCCTAAATGTATTCCCCAATCCAAGCCACTTTTACATCGTGGACCAAGGCTGAACTATGAGTCACAGTAAAAGACTTCCTGCAACTAAAGGAGGATCCTCAAAAAATTTACAGAGGAATTTAGAATCCTGATTAGTGCTTATTGATGTAGATTGTGGCAGGTCCCCAAAATGGATAGAGTCAAGCTAGACGAAACCTAAAGAGGAACTGCAGTCAGAAGCTCAGGCTACTGCCAGAGATGCTAGATGAGCCTGCAAAGATTTTTTAAGGGCTGTTCCGAGAATATTTCCACTAGGAACAAACTGAACTCTAGTTCAATCTTGCAAATGAAAAGAGGATGAATCAGTAGCAGATTTTAGAACTAGATTGGAATCTTATATTTCTGAGATACTCAGGTTTTACTGAAACAACTTCCCCAAATTAATTTGTCCTCATGTCCCTCTTTCTGCAGATCTTTCTAGTATGACTGGCTGAACAGATGAGAATGGGAAGTGATGAATATTGATGAAGTCTGTATTCTGGCTGAACACTTTGAATGTGCTTTAGAATTAGAAAAGAAAAGCTACCAAACTCATGGCCCTTCAGCTCCAAGGGCCTCAGTCAACAAATAAGCCACCTTAATATTTTAAACTTCAAGAGACCTGACCTAAACAAGCCTGGCCCACAGCCCCATGTCACATATTTGAAGAGATAGGATATTGGGAAAAAAAACTGTCTCCAAAGAAATGTATGTTGAACTCATCTTACATACTTCTAAAATGACCTCAGTGAAAGTTTCCTAGGGACATACACAAAAGCTGCTTTCTATAGTCCCTCTAAATGAACACAGAAATATTCAAATCAAAATAAATGAAAAAAAAACACATACAACTTTAGTAGATACAGGATTGACCTTACCTATGCTAAGCCCTAGCATTTTAAAGCAACCATAATGCAAAAAAAAAAAAAAAACAATATAAAATAGTGGGGGATCCACATAAGACACAAGGAGCCTACCCACCAAACTGGCCCAGATGACTGACCCTGGGACCAACCTCCTTCATACCTTTCTACTCTGTGATTCAACCCCTTTGAATTTAATCAGCCAAGACCTTTTATCTAACTTACAAGGGCACACATTTCACTTCTGATGGAAAAATAACCCTCGAATTCTCTGACCAACCTGAATCAGAATTATTATGTGCCCACAATTTGTTATAGAAGGTATTGAAGATGAGTCATCCTACGAGACTAGAGTTACCTGAAGCTCCCTAGACTCTCGGGTAATCGCACTAATAGACAGTGAAGAACCAAGAATAGTGAACACACAGAAGTCCAAACAGACTCTACCAAACTTTTGCCTAAATTGCTTCAATATCCATTAAATTAAGAAGCTATGGAAGGGTTCATCCTCATTATAGAATATTTAATTTCCAAGGGTTATCTTTCCCTTGCACCAACCAAGTCTTGTAACACTCCATTCTTCCCACTAAAAAGCCAAAAGGGTGAGGATTATGAGTTGTCTGTGATCTAGGGGCAATAAAGGAAGTTGTGATTCCTCATTTTCTAAACCCAATTCAAATACCTTGTTACCACAATGCCCAAGAAATGCTAAACGATTCACAGTGGTAAACTTATGTCCAACTTTCTTTAACATCCCTGTGGTTCCAAAAAGCCAGTATTTATTTACATGGAAGAATCAGCAATATACTTGGACTATAATGCCTTAGGGATTTACTACAGTTCCCACATACTTTCCCCAAGCCCTCTATCCAGGTCTACCACCCTATGATTCCAACAGGGGTCCTCATTTTCACAATACATGATGACCTGTTGCTATGTTCTACTCAAGAAGTCTCTAATTTAGATTCAATAGAGGGTGAGGCAAAAGTAGGCTTACAGAGTTTATTTTTGCATTATTATTTATTATTATATTATTTTCCATATGAATAACCATATACCTACTTTGTCCCACCCTTTATTTATTCTAACAGTTGGCAAAGGTCACAAAGGAAAAATGCCAGTTTTGCAAACAGGTTGTTTAAAGTTTAGGGCATGATTTAAGCATCGAGGAGAAACTCTTTCCAAAATGTATGCAATTAATACAAAACTTTCTAAAATCTTACACACACGTGCATGTGCGCGCGCGCGCGCACACACACACACACACACACAAATCCTTAGAGGGCTTTTAGGTCTGGCAGGATATTGCCAGCTTCAGGTTCCTAATTTTTCCTTGGAAGCTTCCCCCTTTTATGGACTCATCAAAACCTCCACACCGGAACTCTACCATGGGAAAGAGAAGCATGAACAAGCATTTATTGACCTTAAGAAAGCCCTCCAAAATCCCCTGGCTTTGGGCCTGCCTGACTACGAACAGTCTTTTACCTTATTCCTCCATGATGGGAATAACCAGGCTTTAGGAGTTTTAACACAAGACCAAAGTGAAAGAATGAGACCTAGCGCATAACATAGCATGCAGTTAGACTCACTCACTAGCTAGAGCTTTACACAAACTGTCTTCAGGAAGTCACAGCTGCAGCTAAATTAGCAGAAGTCTCAGCATATCTGACCTTAGGAAATTACGTGTATCTCCAAACACATTATGCTGTTCAGAGTCTTCTAAGCTCAGCTCCAACTCAACACCTTTCCTCAAGCAGACCCTTCACTTATGATCTACTTTTATCTCCATCTAACATACATCTTAAATGCAACCTTAATCCTGTACTTTACTTCCCTAATCAGGTAAAAAGAACATGACTATGAGACAGGTATTTTCCAATCAGTTACCCAAGCCTAGATTTAAAGCATATACTCCCATACAACCCAGATTTAATTATATATGTGGGCAGGTCTGAAGTAAGCAGGGGAAACATTAAGTTGATTATGCAGTCACTACTGACCATGAGTTAACTGAATGCAGATCTCTCCCACAATGTAGTTCAGCACAACAGGTGGAATTGTTTGCCTTGACCAAAGCATGCACAATCATTCAAGAAAAATCAGTTAACACTGACACCAATGGCACTATGCCTTTGGCATGGTGCCTGATTTTGGAATGTTATAAGAAGAAAGAGGTTTTCTAACTCTAAGCAGCACTCCTATTAAAATTTGGTACAAACAGAAGAACTTCTCTCTGCCAGTTTACTTCCCTCTAAAATTCAATATAATTAAGATCGAGATTCACACTAAAGGACCTAAGTCCAAGTATCAGGGAAATGTATTGGCAGAGTTTCATGCCAAAGCCACTGGATCCCAAGATTGATAAAATCCATTACATAGTTCAGAGGCCCATTAACTTTTTAACTCAACTTCTCACATCATAGGTCATCATTTCACAACAAATTACTTACCCTCCAAGCCTTGGAGAGTCAGGAAGTACCTTGTTCCCCCAGAGTCACTCAAGGTTGCCCCTACGCCATACCTTATGCCCCAACGACACACCAAAGAACAGAAAAAACATGATATTGGTGGGGAAATTGCTGTAATTAAGACTGCAACTAAAGTAATTAATTGGTATAAGACTTGTCAAACTCATAACTCCAGTAAGCTATCCAAATTTCAGGGGAACAACTCCACCACTGATGAAACCACTTGAACATGCAACTGGATGTCATTCAATTGCTCAGGTACAGGGTTATCAATCTGTACTAGTTACTGATTGCTTATTTTCTGGATGGACTGAGGCCTTTCCCTGTAGAAAGACTGATGCCTTTCTGTTGCCCCCACAAAAAAAACTTAAAACATGTTATCTCGATTTGAGATAGACATAGATAAATTTCCAGAGTCTAAAGGACCTTTTTTCACTGGACAAATTGTGCAGGCCATCAACAAGAGTCTCCATACCAGGCTGCATTGCCATTGTCCCAACTTTCTTCAATCAGTAAATAAAATTTAAAAAAACAAAGGCACGGTCAAACTTGAACTATTAAAGTTTTCAGACTCCACAGAATTCCCATGGCCTAAATATATTCCTCTAGCCCTGTGTACTATAGGGAGAACATCCAGTGGAAATCACAACTTAACTTCTTACATAATTTTAACAAGGAGACTGGTGTTGCTTGTGGTCAAACCTCGTATTGACACTCCTCTCGTTTATCCCCAAATGGTACATTATTGCAAATCTCTAAAGTATGACACCAAGGTGCATTTCCAACAGGTTGAGGAAGACTTTCCCAACCCAGAGTGCATTAACTTTCCTCCCCACAACCAGAAACTTGGGTCTCATGAACGAGATATAAAAAAAATGTGCCTTTGTACCTCGGTGGAAGGAACTCTGTCAAGTGCTCCCAACTACCAACACAGCTGCCGAACATCCAGGCATCAGGCCCTGGCCCCACAGGTCTCAAATGAAGAGGGCACAACCTGTTTCATGGACTTGAGTTCTCACCACTGGCCTTCAGCTCGAGTAGACTATTTCCACCCAAAATGTCAAATCATAACTTCGTACTTTAACCTCAAACATAAAACACTGCCTTTTTCTCCTTTCTTACCTGTACATTGGCACTGGCTGGGAAAGATAATGATGTTATCTATACCTCCCCCAGGACACGCTGATGGGGATATCCCTTCAGACTACAGGATTTGTCATCAAAAACTCCGATCTTTCCATGATGTTAAAAACATCCTGGTCCTCCCTGTGACCATTTTTTCTTCCATTCCTAATGTCACCATAAACTACAATCAAATACCCTTAGAAGTTACTTAAAAGCCTGACTCTGACAGTCAGAACTCCCTGTGCCTTGCTTTAATCTCTCCCTTATCATTATCATATGAACTCAGACAGACAAGAATGACTTTAAAAACATTCTCACAGCCCTGTTCTTAGGATTAAATACAAACTGCCCCTGGCCTAGATCTGCAACTTTTTCTGCAACTACCTGCCTCTGCAGAGTTTAGTACATTTAGTTTAGAATAGAAAATTATCTTCCCAAATGTGATGAAACCTCACAGACCCATGCTTTACTGAGAACCCCCCTGTCGATGAGCCCATTAATAACAAACACTACGTTAGCGGGAGCAGTGTGTGCTCCAGCAGGGTTGATTTTTGACCATAGCGTTTTTAAGGGAAAATATTCTTCTTGGGTCTGTCTATGGATGTCCAGATGGCTAATGCTTAACCAGAGAGTGTCATTTGCATTACCTAATTGTACTAACATTCCACAATCAAACAGACTTCTCGGTAGTCCATTCCCTTCAATTTGCATTATTGAACAAAACAGGAGTTACCGTGAGGTATTATTATTCACAGCTCACTTCCTTTGGCAGATCCCTACTCCTCTGGTTAGGTGTAAGTGCAAATGAAGCTATGATCAGGACTCTCTCCTTAATTCTTGAAGATACGCAGAATCTACTGCTAAAGCAATAGCTTCCCAACAAACATCCTTAGAATCTTTGAGTAAAATTGTTCTTGGTAGTAGGATAGCCCTTGATTATCCTTTAGCACAGCAAGGAGGCATCTATGTGGTGGCCAATACCACTTGTTGCACTTGGGTTAACACTTCTGGGAAAGTTAAGACTCAGCTACATTAGGATCACAGAACAAGCCAGCTGGCTTAAGTAAGTGATTCCTTCAGTGGGGTCTTTCTTTGATCGATTTGATCACTGTTGGTTTGGATAGTTGGGACTGTGGCTTCAAAGTGCCCTCTGATTGTTGGGTATTATTTAGATGAAAGTTTTTCTAATAGTCTTTCTGGTGTGCTGCATTCTCTCAATGCTTTAAATGCTGCTGGAAACAGACAATGATCTTCCTTTGCCTGGAATGCTAAGAAGGATAAAGACAATTGTCAAGTCAGAGATGCAGACCTCAATATCCTAACCTAGGAGTTCCAGTCGGAGATGCAACCTGCCTCCAACATTAAGAAAAAGTGATAGTTCAAAATGGTACTAGGACCTTAAATTTTGATCAGTACTCTAAGTACAACTTGGTACAACTTACAGTATTAGTCAGAAGGGGGTAATTGATAAAGGGAACGATTTATAAAGAATTTGTTGATAAAATGGAGGCTGCCTCAGTGGCCTAGGCCACCTTACCAATCTAAAGTTAAGTCAGCCCTCATTTATGGGAAACACCTCACTATTTAGGGAATCTAACACGTACTAACCATAATCACTCAGCTTTAGCTAGCTCACTTTACACTAGAAAATAGGGCCTAAAATCTTTTAGTCTTAGCAGGTAATCCCGCACCTTCTAGCCAGTCCTGCCCTGTTCACATTGTTGCTTTTAATTCTCTATAAAGCTCACTTTTGTCCGAAGTCCCTAGGTGCTGTTTTCACTGCCTTGAGGCACTGCACTCCAAAATGCATGGATTATTGTTTTCCCTCGAATAAAGGGCGTGCTACCCTTCACTAAATTGTGCTACGTTCGTCATTCAACAAGTGTATTTGAAGACTCCTGACATTCATATTTTAATAAAACTCTAATCTAGATCCACCTTTAATCGTTTAGAAAATGTTAGTAAAATGAAGGGAAAATATGATAGGTTGAATATGTTCAGAGACACAAATGTCACTGAAATATATAATACTAACATTTCTCTTACCGTAAAAGTTTATAATATTCTAGGATTTGCCGAAGAGCAAGGATAAAAGCCTCAACATTTCTCTGTCTGCAAAGAAATACTAAGGCTCAACTAGTGATAATAATAAATGGTTCCCTGTAAACACACTGTAGACATACCAATAATTTGAAAAATACAATTCTCTGATTTTTTATGATTAACAACTCTGGGAATACTGTAAATTAAGAAAATCATTTAAAATTAGAGAAAAAACTGCAAGTTTGAATATTCACAATTTTAATAATTATATTTTTAGAAGAATAGTGTCTTTGTTTCCTCGAAAATTTTCAGGTTATTTTATTTTTATGAAAGTAGTACTTGAAATTAAATATAATCTACAAACACAATTTCATATCCTTATGGAAGTGTTGGGGAGTTTGCTTTTTTAAATAATGTATTTCTACACTGAAATTATAAACATGATTATTATAAAAGCATATGTGTTCATTGCAAAATGTGAGAAAAAGAGATAAGCAGAAATAAGGATTTAAAATGCCATATTCCAAACAACCAGAGGTGATCCTATCAGTTTTAGTGTATTCATTTTCACATTTTCTTCCTTACCAAAATGAGACCATACAGTATATCCTGTTTTTTTTTAAGTTACTCTACACCCTGCCTTTCCCCCCAGTTAATGACTTCTATCCTTCCATGCCAATATATTTTCATGTTATCTAACAGCTGTCATTCAAATGCCCTCAAATATCTTTCAAATACAGATTACTGCTGAACTGCCCAACCCAAGATTCAGTCCTGTACCACGTATCACATGCATTTAAATGCTATTTAAATCTTGCTTCTAATTTTTAAAACATGAAATTGCCTTTCCCTTTACTGGGACAATTTCTAAGCATGTCAAACAATAGAAAGACTGGTACCATTAACATCTGCACAGCCATCACCTAAACTCAGTAATTTAGAGTTGTCGCAGTTGCTTTTGCTGCTCTCTCTCCCAACATACACACACACACACAATTATACATACATGTTACATTCATCGTATGTCTTGTTACTTGCTTTAATAATGATAAGATCACACTTTTTAATGGCACTTTCTTTTCTAAGGCTACCTGTCGGTTCTCTCAGAATACTGCTTACTTGAGACATGTCTAATTGGTAACTCGTGCCATTATTTTACGTATCCATTTACATCCTGCGTTTACTGTGTACTGAAGGTTAGGCGTATAAGCTTGAGTCATCTCAGGTTAGATGTTTCTGACTACCACTCTATACTCTTTCAGTGGGCAGAGCTGAATATATTCCTTAGTAAGTTATGAATTCATATTGATACTTTTGATTTGAATATTATATTACAGGGTTTCTTTTACTTTATAAAAATTTTATAGTTATATTTCTTTTCTCTCATTCTGAAATACCTGGAGTACTAGTAAAGTCTATTGAATTGTTAGTTGAATTTTATACCATACATAAATAGTTTCAAAATTATTATAGCAGCAATATAGTTGTACCACTGAGTCAAGTTTTAGATTTTTTTGCAGTTTTCTTTGTCCTTAGGCTACAGCCAACTAAAGGTATAAAACCAGAGAAAGGATACCAAATCACTTTAAAATTGTTTTTTCCCTTGTAGTTATTATACCAATTCGATGTAGAATTAAGTTTATCTATTTCAAGAAGACTTTAATCTTTTAGTTTTCTTTTTCTCATGAAAACTGTAATAAAATGTACACTTAAAGAATTTTAATTAATTGTCTTATCTTTTGCACTATTCTATACTTCTCTCTTGCTTCCCCTATGGGTAAACACATTTATTTATTTTTGTGTTAGCTGCATATATACAAAATATTATAAAAATGAAATACTATATAACTGCTTCACACTTTGATTGTTTCCCTTATTAATGTAGTCTAGTGACTAGGTCATATTGGAACACGGATATCACCCTTTTTGGGAGGCTTCACAGCCCTACGTTTTGTGAATAGCACCCATTACCAAAAGGCCCTCTACTAACGAACATTAGTGTTGTTTTTTTTCTTCTTTTTTAAAATTTAATTTGTATTGCATTTTTCCCCATTTAGTCCCCTTATATTCCCGTGTTGTTTTTCATTGTTAGTTATTACAAATAGTGCCCATTAAGGGAGACCTTCTGGAGATGCTGTTTCATGTATGTGAATATGCATGTTTAGGGTAGATTTGTTCAAATAGCACTACTGGATGGAGGAAAAACAACCATATTCAATTTTGTTACATTTTTCAAAAGCCCCTTGTATGCAGCTTTTGCCATATGACACTGGAGTTCTTCAAGAAGAAAAAATGTAAAAATAATGTTTAATATTTGCATGTCTGAATAATATTCAGTAATTTAAATTATAAAATAAAAATATTTATTAATATTACAGTAAAATAATGTTCATATTGGAAATGCCCAAAATATATAAGTACATATGTTTAAGTACATGTAATATATCTACAGATAACGATTCAGTGTTTATATGTTTAACATGCTAAAAAAATCAAGATGGGGAAAAAGCTTTTAAAAGAGTAGAAACACATATTCAAAAGAAGCCATTTTTGTATATTATTATGATTTTTGTTAAGTTCCTTTTAGTTTCTTTTTTATTAAGGCATGAGAGTGAGTGATTACCGATGTTCCTTCCCTCAAAGAAGTTAATCCTTTCACAATCAATTAGGATTTGTAGCAACTTTTCAAAAAGACTTCCAAGTAACATTTCTGGAGCAATATTAAGCGTTTCTTAACATTTGAAAAGCTAAAAACCACCATATTTCCAATTCTACATTAGTTTTTTTTTTAGGCTTAAAAAATAAACAATTCATCAATTATCAGGTTATACTTTTGCAATGCAAAAAAAGGACAGGCCTGTTTAGAATACTTTTCTTTTTGAAAATTACTTTATACTAGACTATATCTTAAAAAATTTTTCGTTTTATGTGATGGATTAAATCTAAATCTATGCATTCATTTATAAGCGTAAAACCCTTCAAATAATGACATAGCTGAACTATTTAAGTATTCTGAATTGTAAAGTGTACTCTCCTGGTATAAATTTTCTCAAAGTAATTCAGCTTTATAAGTTTGAAGTACTAATTATCATCTTAACAATGTTGTGTCACATAAAAGTATCATTTCCTGGTATCCTTTCTTTATAGAGCACAAGGTTAATGCTACACGGGGCTCTCTTTTAGAAACTTTCTGTAATGCAATACTGTGAGAATTTCTATTCCATCACCTGCTTGGTACGAAGCCAAACATTTATAAACCTTTTATCTCCCTTTAGCTCTTTATAGTCATTTATTATGAAAACACTTACAACCTTATTTTGAAATACTTGCTGGACAACACCACAGACCCCAAATGGAGTCACTTGTCCTAAAGCCTGTGATAAACAAACCTAGATTTCATACCTCACCTAACAGCTGTTTCAGCCATTCCTAGAAACATAATATTAATCAACCAGTTTGGAATTTTCTGGTCAACACCAATAAGGTAATCTGTCCTGCGGGGCCCTTCCTGTCCTCTTAGAAAGAAGAGGCAATCTGCATGATAGAATCTCTTGCTGTTACCTTTCTCCCAAAAGATGGTACTCTGGTCTAAAAGTAATTGTTTATTTTCCTTTGTTTAATAGCTTCCTGGCCCCACCCTTTCTCTGATTAAAAAAAAGCAAAAGCAAAAGGGAAAAAAAACCCTTCCATTTTCACAACCCCTTTGGACTGCCTATTTGTTAGGTGACATGATGTAAGATTCATGAATTGCTTAATAAAGTCAGTTAGATCTTCAAATTTACTTGGTTGGATTTTGTTTATTAAGACACTAATATTCTAATATTTTAATGTCTCTCCCTAAAATAATGAACAGTTCTTTTAATTGGCAGAAGATACAAGCCAGTGAAGGAGAACAGAATTTGCCACCCCCGAATAGTCCTCTTTGATATATAAATTATCTTGAGCTACCTATTTTTAAGAAACTTAGGTATAAGGTAAGCTCTAAAGGTATCGTCTGTTTAAGAGACATTTATATTTTTAAGGGAAATTTCCATGTTTAAGGGTGTCTCTGTTTCAGTACAGAAAGAGCAAGATAACTAATCTCTAAAACTCTTATCAATAGAGAAAGCACCCATTGAAATCTGCCTAACCAGAATCTTGTGTTTTTTCTGGTAACCTCCCATATTGGTCTATCTTCCCCACATCTTTTTTTTTTTTTTTTTGTCTTAGTTGGAGATGCTGTTTAAGGTGGTGGATTGGGCCCTTTGGGGAGTTACTCAGTGTTCCTGGTTATCTCCCACGTGTGTATATGTTATCAAATTTCTGGGGAGGGTTCCTCCATTAATCTGTCTTTTATTGGAAAGGATCTCAGCCAAAGACCAAGAAGAGTAGAGGGAAAGTTCTTTTTCCTTCCCTACATAATTTAAACTGTTCAAAATAGTTTGTGTGTCTTTTATTATTTCATTTAATGAATATTTGTATAATTACAAGAATTTTTTTAGTAAACATCTAGTCTTGCTTTTCTCCCATAACTTTTTAACCACAAATTCTCTTAACAAGAGAACTATCAGTTACCTAATTGTTTGTAGTCAAAGCTGAATTAAAGACCTGGAGGCTTTCCAGAAATCCTCCGGCTCCTAGCTAAAGATTCAGGATTTAAACAAGAAGTATTCATTACAATACTGTAAAGGCAACTGTATGTTGACACTTAGGTTTTAAAATTACTGGTTGTCTATGCTGGTCTGCATTTAATGATTTGTTCTAAAAGGCACAGAGTAGTCATTTCAGAATGTGTTAGATATAACAACATAATATAAAATAAAAGGTAGGATAGCAATATGCACTTCTGTAGCTTTTTGTTGTAAATAAAGTAAAATAATGCACACTGATTTGTTATAGATTTCTAGTATCATAAAAGTGACATTAGAGCCTTTTAGTTAATTTATTTTTCACCAAGCAAACATTGAGTGCTTTCTATTTTTTTGTTTATTGGTACGCTTTCGATAAATGGGACACATTGATATATAATGAAGCCTAATTATACATTTAAAGTATATAAATTCAATTCTACACGATGAATGGCACACAGAAAGAGAAGGGGGTAGAGAGAGTACAGGCAAAAAAAGAGGAAAGCAAATGTAATTTACGTAGCATAGTTGGACCAACCCACTTCTCTCCCCAGTGCTTATTCTGAGTGAGTGTGCTCGAGAGGCCTCACTGGATGGTTCACTCAGGTGGTGTTTCCCTGGTGAAAACTTAAGTACTGCATTGGGTCTGATTTGGAGTTTAATGGCACGGAATGCATTGTTTTCCATACTGCACACCTCTAAATGAAGCCAACTGTTCTTACCTAGGACTGTGGCAAGGTAAAGCCATTTGTTCTTACTGACTGCAGGTCTTCTAGGGGTTTTCATAAAGCACTTATCACAAAAGAATGTATAACTAAATGGGATTCTCATCTCACCTTTTTCAAGTTTCGCATCTCATGGCTCACCCTCAGACCTGCCCAGATCACTTTGTTTAAAATTTCCAATCACAGCCCTGACTCCTGTCCCTCTCGTTCACAATCATTCTTTCCTTGTGCTATTTTTCTTTTGTATATGGTATTTAGCACCTTCTAATGTAGTACATAATTCACTTATTTTTTAATATTTATTGTTTATTATAAGTTCCCCCTCACAAAATGTGAGTTCCATGAGGGACTATTTGTTGTTTGATTAAAGGATGTATCCCCAGCACACGGAGCAAGGCCTGGCTTCCTGCGGCACTTAGTAACATCTGTTGAATAAATTCATGCAGGAATTCTCAGAAGCGATGCCCTTAGAACGTCACCGCTGGAGGAGCTGTGATTCCTCTATTAAATATTAACAAGTACCCATGGCAAATGGTCATGTTTCCTGTAATTGTTTTTAATCAATGTTCTCAGTGGAACTTACCCTTAATGTAATATGAGAATCTGCAGTTCAAAAGAAAACTTAAAATATATCATTCAGTTTTTAAACCTGATTTTTTAATTTGTAAAAAACAAACAGAAATACCTGACATACATAAATATAAATAAAGCATGCGGGGGAACGCTTTCATCTACTAAATGCTATGGCATTTTGATGAATGATCAGAAGTATTGAGTAAAAGAAAATGATAGTAACGAATGGATCCCAAATAGAAGCTTTAAAACTAGTTTATTAGCAGGTAGGTGAGAGCCTAATTGACAGTTACTCAATTCTTAGAATAGGGCTTAATCCACAGTCTGGCACAAACATTAGTATAACCAGATAACTGTCTAGTAGCTAATAAAACAATTACAGTAAAAACTAATAATTCTTATTACTTACGTGATAAATACTTTCACATTTGCTAAAACTCCCTGCATACTACTAAGTGTGCCAGAAAGACCTCCAAAATTAAATCTAAGGAAAAGTAGCTCTGACTAAGAATGCATAGATAGTTGTATTGAGAAGTTTTTCAAAATGTGTATTTCTAATACAACTAGTAATATTATTTTCCTAGCATATAAGTAAAAAGCTGTACTTTTAAAGTAAATCCTACATTTCGGAAAGTGTGTTAAAATATTCGAACAACGTGCAATGGTATGAGCACATATTCCCGAACCGATTTGTTTCACTCATATGTGACTGAGGCAGAATATGAGTGATGCCATAATTCAGTTTCAAATAAATGAATGAAAACCACTAATGGTATTTATACGAACAGTGATTACTAATAGTTTAATATTGATATACTCAATAACTCCAAGAAAATATAAACAAAATGTTGCAAGTTCAAAACTAATAAATACTTCTTATTAAATGTAAGTATAAAACACTCACTAAAAGAAGAACCTTTTTGAAAATGTTAATACTTTTGCCTAAAATAGCAAAGTAGAGACCCTGCAACTGTTCTATATTCAGGCACAGATTGAAAGTAAATGTACGCACAGTCAATCAGTCACATTGAAAAAGTCAGGTCTTCTGCAGAACATCACAAGGAAGTTAAAAAAAGTTATCCATGAGGATATTGAACTAATAGAAATACCTGAATTTTCTCAGTGTTAGAATATAAAATCTACACTGGAGCATTTTGGCTGTTCATTCCCAATCATTTAAACCAAAATGTTACTTGCAGTAGTTCAAATGCGCTATGTTGAAGCATCTATTTATATAGTTGCCGTAATCAGAACAATATTCCTTACCTCTTAATGCAATCTTGTAAGTGGCAACATTACTACTCGACTATATCTATTCATCTTCTATCCTGTTTTAATAATACAAGTGACACCTAAGAAATTATTCTTTGATCTTTCAATAAACTAAGCCTGTGCCGACAGGGGAA